>OY740827.1:3828190-4006917 GCA_963514005.1 Raja brachyura | reverse complement strand
TCGGGGGGAAATGAAACGAGAAATATAGACAGCGATGTGGAGAGATACAGAGATACATAGTAAAATATATGCAAAAAGTGACGAGGATATGTGAAACACGCCAATGTTGGTTGTGGTCCAGGTGACAAGTGTTTGACAAACGGTAGATCAGCCCGTATTGTGAGGCATCACAGGTTATCATGACAGGTCTGGGTGTGTCCGCAGCAAGCCAGTTTCTTGTAATGGCCTTTCTGCCAGCTGTGAAGTGGATTTTAACCAAGTAATGGTCTTCCTTCAGCACTACTGTATTTATATTACCCAGGTATAAAATGGAACACTTCTTGTAGACTGTATATCCAAATACCTCCGTTAATTCTGAATTCACTCTGTCCCAAAATGGTTCTATTTTTGGGCAACTCCAAAAGATATGTGCATGGTTTGCGTCTGTTTGACCACATTGCCTCCAGCATGTTTGCTGCCCTAGAATGTGTTTGCTTTTTATGTTAGGCGTAATAAAGAAAAGATTGGATAGACTCGGTTTGTACTCGATGGAATTTAGAAGATTGAGGGGGGATCTTATAGAAACCTACAAAATTCTTAAGGGGTTGGACAAGCTAGATGCTGGAAGATTGTTCCCGATGTTGGGGGAGTCCAGAACAAGGGGTCACAGTCTAAGGATAAGGGGGAATTCCTTTAGGACCGAAATGAGGAAAACATTCTTTACACAGAGAGTGGTGAGTCTCTGGAATTCTCTGCCACAGAAGGTAGTTGAGGCCAGTTCATTGGCTATATTTAAGAGGGCGTTAGATGTGGCACTTGTGGCTAAAGGGATCAGGGGGTATGGAGAGAAGGCAGGTACGGGATACTGAGTTGGATGATCAGCCATGATCACATTGAATGGCGGTGCAGGCTCGAAGGGCCGAATGGCCTACTCCTGCACCTATTTTCTATGTTTCTATGTTTCTATGAATCAAATTTTTCCAATTAAATTCTCTCCAGTTTTGTGAATTTGTGGATTCTGTACTGTTACGCACATATGATGCCATTCTTCTGCTGAGATTGTAATGTTCAATTCCTTTTCCAACTTACATTTTACATAAAATGTAGTTTTAGCTTGACATTCCATTAAACTATGATAAAGTTTAGAAATAATCCTTAATGTTTTTTTGATGATACGCACTAACTATCACTTCTATCACTGGATTTATTTCTTCTAGTGCCTCCCTTTTTTACCTTTTTATTGTAATAATCTCTCAGTTGGAGGTATCTAAACAAGTCTTGGTTCCGAATTGCAAATCTGTCCTTCAAATCTTGAAAACTTCTTAGGTCTCCATTTTCAATAACAGTACAAAATGCAGTCATTCCTTTCTTCATCCACTCTTTAAATGTTGAATCATACATCCCTGGTTTAAATTCATTATCCAAAGCTATCCATCTTAAAACTTGTTGTCGTTTATTCAGTTTAAGTTGTCTGGTAAGAGTGAACCAGGTTTCTAAAGTAAATATCGTCATTGGATCGATTATACTCCTGATATGTCCAGAAGCGCTTTTTCTCCCAAAAGTGTTTGGATGAGGGGGTCAGGGATATATGTCTCAATCTCTTTCCACCTAGCCATATAGCTGTCCTCACACCATTTAATTAGTTATCGAAGTTGGGCTGCATATAAATATATCTTAAAATTTGGAAGTGCCATTCCACCTTCGTCCTTTGGCAACTGGACTGCAGTGTATCGAATTATGGCCTTCTTTGCTCCACAAATAAATCTAGATATTAATTTATCCCATTCCGTGTATTGTTTTAATGGTACCTCTATTGGCAGAGATTGAAACAAGTACTATAACCTTGACAAAATATTTATTTTCACCACATTACCCTTACTACTAAAATCCATTGGGTAGGTGGACCATTTTTCTTGTGTTTTGGTTGATGTGATTATAATTGGCCTCATAAAACATTGATATTTCTTTTGTTATATGTACCCCTAGGTATTTGATTGATTTTGAATCCCATTTAATATAATTTTGTTTGATTTCTTCTGGAGAAGGACAATTAAAAAGGAGCAGTTGAGTTTTTGAAATATTCACTTGATATCCTGCATAAAAATTAAATTCATCTATGATCCCCATCATTCTTGGAAACGAGGTGTTTACTTCAGTGAGATACATCATTACATCTGCGAAAAGGCCAATTTTATGTTCTCTGTCTCTTATAGTTACTCCCCTCAGTTCCCTGTCTTGATGAATCGCTTGAGCCAATGGTTCCATATATATAGCAAACAGGGTAGGGCTAAGTCAACATTCCTGTCTCGTTCCTCTTCCTAACACAAATCTCTTGGTTAAGGACCCATTCACCTTTACTCTTGCAGTAGGTTGCTGGTAAATTGCTTTAATAACTTGAATTGACTCTTCGGTAAAGCCAAATCTTTCTAGTGTTTGATATAAAAATTCCCAATTAACCCTATCAAAAGCCTTTTCCGCATCTAGGCTTATCAGGACAGCACGCGTACTTTCCTTTTGAATCTTGAGTATTATATGTAGGGTTTTCTAATGCTGTCCTGTGTTTGTCTGCCTATTATAAAACCAGTCTTGTCCTCATCAATTGAATCTGGCATGAACGGTGAAAATCGTTTGGAGATAATTGAAGAATATGGTCCATATTTAGAATTGATATCGGTCTGTAGTTGGTACAATTTTCCTAGTCTTTGTTCACTTTGGGGATTAATGTTATAATTGCTTCTTTCCATGACGGGGGTGTCTTGCCTTCTTTGATAATCCAGTTAAAGGTTCCTCAGAAGAAGTGGGTTCAGCTCATTCCGAAATATTTTATACCATTCTATAGGTATGTTACAAAACTTACCTTGAGCAGCGCTGCAGTTTTGCCGCTGCCCGTGTGCGCGACTTTGGCGCCTTTCAGAGGGGGGCAGGGTTAAAGTGCCGTTTTTCTTCAGACTGGGCAAATCGATCAATGTCGGGCGATTTCGTTGCAAAATAAAAATCGCTCCGACATTTCATTAATGAAGGTATTTTTAAATTACGCTAGATTATTTATTATCTAGAGTAATTTAAAAATCACCTTCAAAAGTCGTGAGCGCCGATAACGGGAAGGATTTTGCGTAGGGGAGAAAAAAAGGTACACAGTTTATTTTTATATTAAAATATGTTTTTTTATGGAGGCTTTAATAATATTTTCATGTTGGGAAATAGGATCCAAAAAAAATGTATGCACCGGCTGTATTTTTCATACCGACTTCACAGCAAACCGCAACGTTCCAATCCACCGCATTCCACTAAAACCCACTCGCTAGTTGATTTGATTTGATTTGATTTGATTTGATTTGATTTTATTATTTGTCATTCGAACCTCAGAGAGGCTCGAACGAAACTCCGTTTCCACATGCCATACATAAATCATAAAAAAAATACACAGACAATTCAATCCACACAAACATCCATCACAGTGAATCTCATCCTCACTGTGATGGAAGGCAAAGTCTTCTCTCTCCCCCGCACCATCTCTCTCCCGAGGTCGAAGCTGCAGGCGGGCGGTGTTAAGTTCCTTAATTTAATTTAAGTGTTGACTTAAATGGCCATTAATTTACAGGCATTAAACACTAACTTCTTCCATTTGGCCCAGAAATTCATGAAAATTAGATATAAAAATGATGTTATATTGTGGATTATTGTGTGAATCTTATTTGGACACTTAGGCAATTAAAAAAAAGTTTATCTTTTCTTAAGAAATGGATAGAGGTTTAGATCTGCTCATTGAATTTTGTAATTAGCTACAATTAACTAACTAACTAATTATATGCTTTAATTTCAGGTCATCCAAGTAAGATTGCTTTATATTTGTTTCAGAATGATTCAATCTATAATAACTGAAAATTTCATTGAGTTCTCTTAATTTTTTAGAAAGTTATGGGCTTTTAACGGTTCTAGATCACGGCTTTTGAGTTAAGTCAATTGAAAGGCAATGGGGAACAAGATGCCAATTTCCGAGTATGAAAATGGTCATAACTTTCTTAATACTGAAGATATGAATGTGAATTAGGTGTCAAATTACACTTCTTTTTAAGCTTTATCTGATGGGATAAATTGCAGCCTTGATTTTTAAAATCTCTAAATTTTGTAACATTGCTACATTCTATAGGGGAAACGGTCGCTGCCTGGGGCCTTGTTTGATTTCATCCTACCAATTGTCTTATCTATCTCCTCCAGTGATATTTCTGCTGTAATTATTTTATTTTGTGTCCCTCCAATACAGGGCAGATCTATTGCACTTTAAAAAAGTCCTCATTGATTCCCCATCTACTGTAGAGGTTTGTGTATATAATTCTTTATAATATTCCTGGAAGATATATTCTATTTATTTTGGATCACTCTTCCAATTCTGTGTACAGGGGCCCTTAATTTTGTGTATGGTGTTGTCAGCCTGTTGTTTGCGTAGCCTTCGGGCAAGTATTTTAGTGGAATTAGGACCAAGCTCCTAAGGTGCCTATTTTACAAATCTAGATTTATCTCCTCCTCTTGACCCAATATTCCATCCATTTGTCCCCTCAAATCTTGTATTTGCTTATAAGTTCTCTGGTCATGATTATTTTTGTACTTATGTTCTTTATCCTTCAGGTCGGTTATCAACTTATTATATGTTTTCATTCTGGCCTTTTTAATATGTGATGCCCTCGCTATTAACCTGCCTCGATTTACAGCCTTCAATGAGTCCCATAGTATGGATGGGTCCACCTCCCCATTGTCATTCTCCTCTAGAAAGTTTTGATTTAGAATTTAATATCATTAACAGTTGTTTTATCATTCAGTATTCCAACATTTAATCGCCAAACTATGTGTTTCCTTCTACTGTCCATTTGAATTGTTAAGTATATGGCATTGTGGTCTGTAATATCTGCCACACCAATTCTGCAATCCGTTACCCTATAACAGTCTTCTTTCTGCATTACAAAATATTCTTTTCTGGAGTAAACTCAATGCGGTTTTGAGTAATGTGTATAGCCTGTTTCTAGAGGGTGAAAATTCCTCCAGACATCAAGAAAACCAAATTATTGACAGGGTTCACACATTAATGATACGGGGAAGTCTTTTAGGACCTAGATGAGAAGTTTTTTTTTTAACATAAAGAGTGGTGAATCTGTGGAATTCTCAGCCACAGAAAGTAGTTCAGACTAGTTCATTGCCTACATTTAAAATTGAGTTAGATGTGGCCCTTGTGGCGAAAGGGATCAGGGGGTATGGAGAGAAGGCAGGTACAGGATACTGAGTTCGATGATCAGCCATGAACATATTGAATGGCGGTGCAGGTTCGAAGGGCCGAATGGCCTACTCCTGCACCTATTTTCTATGTTTCCATAAGATCATGTATTGATTTTACAATACAGGGGGAACTTCTTTACTCACAGAGTGGTAGCGGTGTGGAATGAGCTTCCAGTGGAAGTGGTGGCGGCAGGTTCGTTGGTATCATTTAAAAATAAATTGGATAGGCATATGGATGAGAAGGGTATGGAGGGTTATGGTATGAGTGCAGGCAGGTGGGACTAAGGGAAAAAAGTTGTTCGGCACGGACTTGAAGGGCCGAGATGGCCTGTTTCCGTGCTGTAATTGTTATATGGTTATATGGTTATATGATTTGAGGTGAAGCGGCAATATGAAATGCCTTGCGAAAAGTATATGACGTATGCCTTTGGGCTTTACAATTATTTATATGATTTGCAATTGAGCCTGAATGTCTTAGTTAGTTCGGAATGGTTCCTAGTTCTGAGAAACTCTGCGTTGAGGTGCATTATTGTCGTATATGAGCGAAAGGAGGGGCTACATTTTGCGGCCGTTCCGTTGTGAGTCAAGAAAGGCGATTGAATCCGTCGGGTCAATCAATTTATTAGTGGAACAACGTGACGATGCTGTTGGTGATAGTGTGGTAATGGGGACGGTGCTGTGGGAAGGCGGTTGTGGGTCCAGAAACTGCTGGAGATTCGGTGGGGCAGAAGAAGAGATCCTCGAGGCTGAATCGGACGACATACCAGCGTCACAAATGTCATCTGTGGATGATGTCACTGAGGATCCTCAGCGTGCCGGGGAGTGAGAAGATGGGATGGAGAGTTCACGGATTCCTAAACCCCGCGGCGCTCAGTGCATTTTGCAATCAGAGTAAAGGGCGATGTCCCCACTTCTTTGAACTGCTGCCTGAACTTAGTCTGGGTGACGGCGTAGAGAGCCGTGTTTGTGCAGCAACTCAAGGTCTGCAGCATGGCGGCCAGTTCGCCAATGTTGAAATGCGGATAGTCCCAGCTAGGAATTAATCCAGCCAGTCTGAACCACACAACATGTATCGCACGGAGCGCCCACAACACGATGAAATTCGCCGAGATGACCAGCAGTAAAATGAGGGATTTCCTGCGGGTCTCCATCTCCGGGTCTCTGCCACTTTCCCCATTGCTGGGACCCCGGAGTCTCCTGCGGGCTCTGCTCGCCACTAACACGTATCTGATGGTCGAAGTGTTGAATAAAACAATGAGGACAAATGGGATCACGGGGGTGATGAGATATTGGAGAAACTCCCCGATTCCCCAGACCATTGAATTTCGAACACGGCGTGTAGTAGAACAAAACCAGGGGGCATTAAATAGCAAGTACCGACCGTCCAACATAAAATACCAGAACGTGTTCTTTAAACAGCACAGCATGGTCACTGTCCCTAGAACCACAGCCGCCGTTCTCTCGGTGCAATATTTAGTTTTCAGCTTCTGGCAACAAATGGCCACAAATCGATCAAAGGTGAAGGTGACGGTGAACCAGACAGAACAGTCCGTGACGGCGTAAAGCACGACGGCGTGGATATTACACACTGGGACGTCGAACAGGAACTGTAATGCTTCCCAGTAAGCAATCGGTATCTGCCTCAGTATCAGGTCGAGAATAATGACCAGTAGATCGGCCGTTGCCATGGCGATCAGGTAGCGACTGACACCTGTGGAGAGACCGCACTTTCCCCGGGACAGGACCACAATCGTCAGCGCGTTCACTGTGAGGAGGGAAGTAAACGGAGATATGGCAGCGGACAAAGGAATCTCGGCAGATTCAGCGAGCGGCAAATCAAATGCACAATCCTGTTCTACTACTTAACAGATGAGAAGCTGCTGTTACGACGGTTCGGATAAATAATCTGACCGGTTTCTGACCATTGCTCACTTCACCATGAGAGTTAAGCTAATTGGTTTACTGTGAATCTGGTTCAATGTGGGCTGGAGAACAGACACTCGTCCTGCTCTTAACGCCGGGACGTTGTGTTAGTGTGAATGAATCAGCCCAGGGTTCTCCCTCTATTCATCACCCATTGTGCCAATGTCAGGCTGTTGGGGACAATAATGGTTCCGATGCGGAGCATTACGCAGACACAGTGATAGTGAGCGAAACTGGGCCAGATCCCAGCAGGAACTGTTCGCAGCGCTCGCTCCTTGGAGGAGGAGGAAAGCAAAGGAAAGCGTGTCGGTATCTCAAGATTGCATTAAACCAGTAAAAACATGTACAACATGTAAAACTCCTATACAATCACTTTATTGTTTGCAGTGGACAGTTTCGACAGCTGCATTTAGATCGCCAGGCGCACGGCAGCAGTGGATTACAGCAGGAAAGTGAATTAAAGGAACTGGAATGCCGTTGACGATTGTTTACCGTTTTAATAAAATTAACTGTGGACATGCTAGCGATGTAAGAATAACAAGTATCAAGGGTAAGCAACACGGTGATGAACAGTGTGAAACCTCTGATCTCCACAATCAGCACATTACCCTTTACTCAGGCGAAGATTACTTAAATAGAACACGTCATGAATGTCCGAGCTACAGACATCTATACCAGATACCTTAACCGCTGCTTGTCATTTGATGCTGCTCTGGAATTTAGACAGGGACTTACCTGGAAGAGCAACAAGGGCTAGGATGGGATAAAAGACAAGCTGAATATTCATGATTAACATATAGATCCGATCACCTAAGCTGTACGCAGACGCAAATATATCATCAGCCAAATAGAAGATACTCTTCTCCATCTCGTAAACTTCCCAGTCTACAGTTTTCAGAGACCGATCCGTTTGTGCAACACCGCACTCACTGTTCCTCGATTGCACTCGGTAACAATGACTTCACTCTCTAATATTCCCGGATTCCTATACATCAATCCAACATCCCACTTTATTGTACACAGATTCCCAATGGTTCTCTCCCTGTGTGGAGCTGCTGCTCTGCGTCGGTGACGGGCGGGATGCTCTCACTGACTCTCTCAAATCCCATCAACAGGAATCGTGTTTATTGGAACTGGGAAATCTCCGGAGACACAACCGGGCTCCGTGCGGACTGACGTTAATTACACTCGTTGAACAAACATCTACTGTTAACCCTTTTGCGTCCGGGAACAAAGTGCCTCACGGAAAGGGCACCAGTGATTGTGGGTGATGATATCCGTTATTTATGATCTGTCGAGTGGACTGTTAGTGCCAGGGAACAATCTGACGAGCTGATAGAATCCGCAGCATTTCTCCGCAATCTCAATAATCGTGAGCATTAGTCTGAAATCGGAATGTTCAGATTAATCGTTTCCATGGACGAGAGCATGGAAGTGGAATTTCTGGAACCTTGAATAATTTAAGCTGACATCTTGACATGGAGGGCAGGCATTACACAACTAAACGAACGGACATGCACCTTTAGTTATATTTATATAAGGAATTTGGGGCCAATCCAACCACCATATAATACAGGCATCCATGAGGATCGTGTTTAAAATATGTTCCTCTTACCTTAAACCGATGTCCTGTTGAAGATGATATTCCGACGATGGACAAAATAAATCGATCTCTGCTATCCATCCCTCATATCCTGATACATTTCGTTCTGGTGACCATGGCTGTCGGGAAGATGTCACGTACTCCAATCTCAAGAGGCAAGAGTGTTTAATTGTCATATGTAGAGTGAACTCAACAATATATTTTTATTGCAACCGCTCAGCACACCCGCAAAGAGAGAGCGCACAGATCACACAAGGAACAAAAGCAAGTTCAATAAGCTAAAATATTCAATATTAGGGCAAATCCAAAGCTGCAAGTCCCAAGCACAAACAGCACTTTTCGTAGTTCATAGTTTAGTTGGTGTTTGTGGTGGTCAAAAGCCCGGTTGTTATGGAAAGACATTGTTTCTGAAACTGGGGTAAGCACAGTTTGCAGACTCCGATATTCTTCCTCTGAGTTTGGGGTGTAACAAGAGCGTGGCCAGAGTGGTGAGCGCTCTACATAATTGCTGGTTGCCATTTCATGACATTCCCTCTTGAAAATCCATTAGATGGTGGATAGTAGGACCGGTCGATGACCACCACGGTTTTTAATCTCCTACATTCCAGCGGTTTCGAAGTGACGAACCAGTCCATGAATTTGCTGGGTTCACGAAAGGTCTTCAGTAATATGCACGGCCAGGAACATAAAGTTGTCGACGTTCCCCAGCATCGAGCCGTCGATGAAGACAGGTTTATCGATCTTCGGCCTTCATATAGGATATCAATTAATGAATTAATGGATTTATTGGCCAACCAATTATATAGAAGAAACTTGCCTTGGTGAATTTACAGCCATTTGGATGGCAAGGGCTAATTAGGGAGAGTCAACATCGTATTGTACGTGGGAGGTCGTGTCTCACAAATCTGATTGATTGATTGATTTTTTTGAAGATGTGAGCAAAAAGTTTGATGAAGGCAGATCTGTGTATTTTGTGTATATGGACATTAGCAATGTGTTCGACAAGGTTCCGCATGGTAGGCTGCTCGGGAAGGTTTGATCTTATGGTATCCAATGAGAGATAGCAGAATTGATTGCAAATTGGCTCCATGGAAGGAAGCGGAGGTTGATGGCGGAAGGCTGCTGCTCAGAATGAAGGCCTGTGAATAGTGGTGTGCCTTAGGGTTCAGTGCTGGGCCCGTTACTGTTTGCATCTACATCAATGATGTGGATGAGAATATACAGGGCAAGATTAGCAATTTTGCTGGTGATACAAATGTTAGTGGTTTTGCTGATAGTGAAGATGGTTATGAACGTTTGCAACAGGATCTGGATCGATTGGCCAGGTGGGCTGTGGGATGTTTAAAGGAATTTAATACAGAGAAGTGTGAGATGATGCATTTTGGGACGTCAAACAAGGGCAGGACCTAAACAATACATGCAATGCCTCTTGGTGGTGGTGTAGTGCAGAGTGATCGAGGAGTACAAGTGTATGGTTCCATGAAGGGCGAGTCGCAGGTAGATAAGGTGGTCAAAAAGGCTTTTCCCACTTTGGGCTTCTCCAGTCAGGGTATTGAAGTATACAGAACAAGGAGAGGAATAGAACGGGTTGATGCACAGACTTTTACCCAGGGTAGGGGAATCGAGGACCATTGGAAAATATGAATCAGAGGGGTACACTTTTCACACAGAGAGTGGTGGGCGTATGGACACGCTGCCAGAGGAGGTAGTTGAAGCTGGGCAATCCCATCATTTAAGAAAATGTTGGACAGGTACATGGATAGGACAGGTTTGGAGGGTTATGGACCAAGTGCAGGGAAGTGCGGCTAGGATAGTTCGGACATTGAAGGAAGACAAAAGTGCTGGAGAAACTCAGCCGGTGCAGCAGCATCTATGGAGCGAAGGAAATAGGCAACATTTCGGGCCGAAACTCTTCTTCAGACTGATAGGGGGTGTGGGCGGGGAGAAGAAAGGCAAACGGAGATGGAGGAGCCCGAGGGCTGAGGGAGTGCTAGGACGGGGAGGAGACAGCAAGGGCTAAAGAAATTAGGAAAATTCAATGTTCAGGCCACCGGGATGCAGACTGCCCAAGCGGAATATGAGGTGCTACTCCTCCAATTTCCGATGTTGCTCACTCTGGACATGGAGGAGGCCCAGGACAGGGAGGTCGGATATGGAATGGGACGGGGAGTTGAAATGCTGAGCCACCGGGAGGTCAGGTTGGTTAATGCGGACTGAGCGGTGGTGTTGGGCGATGCGATCGCCAAGCCTACGCTTGGTCTCACCGATGTAGATCAGCTGACATCTAGAGCAGCGGATGCAGTAGATGAGGTTTGAGGAGGTGCAGGTGAACATCTGTCCCACCTGGAATGACTGCTTGGGTCCTTGAATGGAGTCGAGGGGGGAGGTAAAGCGACAAGTGTAGCATCTCTTGCGCTTGCAAGGGAAAATGCCCGGAGAGGGTGTGGTGCGGGGGGAAGGCAATAATTGACAAGGGAGTTACGGAGGGAGCGGTCCTTGCGGAAAGCAGACGGGGGGGGGGGGGAGATGGGAAGATGTGGCGAATTGTGGGATCACGTTGGAGGCGGCGAAACTGAGCGGGGACTATTTGCTGGATGTGTCGGCTAGTGGGGTGAAAGGTGAGGATAAGGGGGATTCTGCCCTTGTTGCGAGTGGGGGAATGGGAAGAGAGAGAAGTGTTACGGGATATGGAAGATACCCTGGTGCGAGCCTCATCTATAGTAGGGAGGGGAAGCCCCGTTCCCTGAAGAATGAGGGCATTTCCGATGCCCTGGTGTGGAACACCTCATCCTGGAAGCAGATGCTGCGTACACTGAGGAATTGGGGGTAGCGGATGGAGTCCTTACAGGAAGCAGGGTGGGAAGAAGAGTAGTCTAGATAGCCATGGGAGTCAGAGGGTTTGCGGTGGCTGTCGGTTAGAAGTATATCACCTGCGATGGAGATAGAGAGGTCAAGAAATGGTAGAGAAGTGTCGGAAATGGTCCAGGTGTATTTGAGTGCCGGATGGAAGTTGGTGATGAAGCGGATGAAGTCGGTTATGTCGAACAAGGTTTGTTCGACGTACCCGACAAAGAGGCAGGCATAGCTGGGGCCCATGCGTGTGCCCATAGCTACGCCTTGCATTTGGAAGAAATGGGAGGATTCAATCGAGAAATTATTGAGGGTTTGGACCAACTCTGCTACGCGGAGGAGAGTATCAGTAGACGGGTATAGTGTGTTTCTCCTGTCGAGGAAGAACCGGAGGGCTTTGAGACCATACTGGTGAGGTGTGGAGATGTTGAGTGACTGGACGTCCGTGGTGAATATGAGAGGGTGGGCGCCTAGAGAATGGAATGCCCGGAAACAACGGAACGT
Organism: Raja brachyura; assembly: GCA_963514005.1. Next base: position 3,994,790 of record OY740827.1, on the reverse strand, counting down.
GTCTGAGTTGTCTTGAACATAGGTGGGGAGGGATTTAACCAAGGTAGATAGGATGGAGCCAAGGTACGTGGAAATTAGTTCGGTAGGGCACGAACAGGCAGACGCAATGGGTCTACATGGACAGTCAGGTTTGTGGATTTTGTGGAGAAGGTAAAATCCGGACTTGCGGGGCAAGGGGAAGATGATGTTGGAGGCTCGGGGGGGGGGGGGGGGTGGGCGGAGAGTCGGAGTTGATAAAGTCGGTAATGGTGCTAGAGATAGTGGCCTGGTGCTCGTCGTTGGCCATGGTCCAGAGAGTTGGCGCGTGGCCTCAGCTTTATAGAGATCGACGCGCCAGACTACCACGGCACCTTCCTTGTCGGCGGGTTTGATAACCCACTCTGGGTTGTTGCGGAGTGAGTCGATGGCAGTACGTTCAGCGGGGGGGGGGGGGTATTTTGGATTGAGATAAGGGAGTGGAGAAGTTGAGGCGGTTGATGTCACGACGGCAGTTTTGAATAAAATGTTCTAAAGCTGGAAGGCCATTGGGGGGGGGGGAGTTCCACGAGGAGGGTGTTCGTTGGAGGCGGGAAAGGGGATCATCAATATGAGCGAAGACTCTTTCCCATGGAAGAATGCTGTGAGGCGGAGGACACGGTAGAAGAGCTCCAAATCGTGGTGGGCGCGGAACTCATTGAAGTGGGGACGATGGGGGACAAAGGTAAGATCTCTGCTGAGGACCGATAGTTCGGTTTCGGAGAGGGGCAGGTCGGGGCGTATGGTGAACACACGGCAGGGATGGGGTTGAGGCCGGAGAAAGGGAGGTGAGTGGACTGAGGTCGGGGCCATGTCTGGTTGGGGGTAGTGGCTGGTCAGGGGGCGCGGGGTATGAAGACTGTAGCGTGGGTGGAGAAGAGCAGGGGTCACATGGTTTGAGGGGGATGGGGAAGACCCAGTGGAACAGCCAATGAGGTTACTAGGGTGTCAGGGACATGCACTGGCACCCAGCGCTGCAACCCCAGGGAAGTGGGAGTTAGCAGCGTGGAGGGATCAGGCCCGGTGTGGAGTCGAAGTTGCAGGTGAGGTGACGGCTGCGGGCTGCTGGAGGGCGGTGGAGAGGCGAGGGTCGGCGGAACCGCTGGTAGGCTTCCGCGAGCAGTAAACTGCGGATCGGCGGGCGATGCGTGGGAGGACCCGGTGGGCGGGTGGTCGGTGGGATAACGCGGTTCGGCCTGCGCAGTGAGGGGGCGAGCTGAATATGCCGTGGTGCCACGGCCATGTTCGGTGAGCCACGTTCCAGCGGCAACATTTGGTAGCTCCGGTCAAGCGGCGATGTTAGATGGGTCGGATGCGACGGCCATATCCGGCGGGCCTTGAGTGACAGCGATGTTGGATGGGCCCCCTCCGGCGGCGATGTTAGATGGGCCAGGTGCGAAGGCGATGTTGGATGGGTCCGGTGCGGCGATGAGGTTAGGCGATCCCGGTGGGTGGCGAGGTTCGACGGTCAGGTAATGGTGGCGACAGTCGGAGGAATCGGGAAGGGGGGAAAAACAGAGTTGCCGATGAGGCATTGTTGGGACATTGTTGGCCGTTGTGGGCCGAAGGGTCTGTTTCCGCACTGTATTACTCTATGACAATGACTATAATTGGATCTACACTAACGAAAGGACAAGTAATGCCGTGCGAATTGCAAAAAATGTTACTTCAACCATTTGGAATAGTAATGTTTGTAGTTGGCTCTCACAATGTGGACGCAAATGCAATGTGATACGTTTCGTGCGGCTTCCGGAACAGCCATTAGAATAATACGTGGAGATGAACGTTGTATAGTTTGGTTGAAATATTGCCCAACTCACTGCCGACCACTGCCAGCAACCCGAACACATCCGAAGGGAATATTAATACGGCGGGTGTTCACGGGTTAATAATTAACCTGAAGGCCGAGAAATATACCAATGTTCCACCGTTAACGTTACTTTCCGGGCTGGACAATTTAAAATGCAAACATTTTCCGCGAATTGAACGGGGAAAGGCCAGACGCTGTGGGAAGGTGCCAAACACAAGAAAGGTAAATCACTACTTTAATCAGCAGAATTTTAGTCCATTGGGAGAAGTTGCATTTTCTTGCATTTCCACGTCTGAAATGTCTGGCAGGAGTTTACTAAAGGCCACTTGATGAAAGTTCAGGATCAACATGTCCCTGTAAGGAAGAGGGATAAGGATGACAAATGGCCTTTGAGGACCAAGGAGATTGTCTGTCGGGTCAATGCATAAAGGGAAGCGCATGACACGTTTAAGAAGATGGACGGCACGGTGGCGCAGCGGTAGAGTTTCAGCCTCTCAGCGCTTACGGATTCACAGACCCGGATTCGACCGCGACGAAGCATGCTGTGTGTACAGAGTTTACACGTTCTCCAGTGACCATGTGATTTTCTCCGAGATCTTCGGTTTTTCCCCACACTCCGAGGACGTACATGTTAGTAGGCTAGTTGGCATGGTATGAATGCAAATGTTGTCCCTAGTGTGTGTAGGATAGTGTTGAAAATAACATTGGCAAATTTTCAGATTACACAAAGACGGCTGGCAGTGTGAATTGTGAGGAGGATGCTATGAGAATGCAGGGTGACTTGGACAGGTTGGGGAGTGGGCAGATGCATGGCAGTTGAAGTTTTATGCGGATACATGTGAGGTTATTCACTTTGGTTGCAGAAACAGGAAGGCAGATTACTATCAAATTGGCGTCAAGTTGGAAAAAGGTGAAGTACAACGGGATGTGGGGTTCCTTGTATATCAGTCTATGAAAGTAAATATGCAGGTACAGTAAGCAGTGAGGAAAGCGAATGCCATGTTGGCTTTCATAACAAGAGGAATCGAATATAGGAGCAAGGTGTTCCTTCTACATTTGTACAGAACACTAGTGAGACCACACCTGGAGTATTGTGTGTAGTTTAGGTCCACTAATTTGAGGAAGGACATTCTTGCTATTGAGGGAGTGCAGCGTAGATTTACAAGGTTATTTCCCGGGATGGCAGGACTGCCATATGCTGAGTGAATGGAGCAGCTGGGTTTGTACACCATGTAGTTTAAAAGGATGAGAAGGAATCTCATTCAAACATGTAAGATTGTTACGGGCGTGGACACACTAAAGGCAGGAAACATGTTCCCGATTTTACTTCGGAGTCTCGTGAGTGACTACGCGAAGAAGCCCCGCCTGGCGCTTGATCGGCATTTTGTCGACGCTGTCGGAAGGAGAAGAGCTGCAGAGCGCAGCTCCACCAGCGGTAAGGAACAGGGCCGCAGGTAAGTCAATTATCTTTACATCCAGGGCATTTCAAACTCCGTGAGGCTGGTGGGTGAAGACCACGAGGAGTTTAAAAATAAAAATGGAGAAAGCTCCTAAAAAATCGCGGGTATAACGTGCGTCCCGAGGAGGAGAAGAAAAACAGGCGTGACAGCAGATTTTTATGGAGCTGGTTCCGATACCGGTGGCCGTTGAAATACCCGTTAGTGAGGCTTTGGTTGCTCAACAAGCAGAAGCCACGGAGGAAAATCCAGTGCTTAAAAAAGGGTGGTGTAAAGAAGAAAAACTTTTTCAAAGTTGTACGATAAACCTGTTGTCACGGTGCCAGGATGTGGACACGCAGTGGGGGGGGGGGGGTACACAAAAAGCTGGAGATACTCAGCGGGTGCAGCAGCATCTAAGGAGCGAAGGAGATAGGCGCCGTTTCGGGTCGAGACCCTTCTTCAGACATTGGGTTCTCTTTAAATGCTTGCTTTGTTTTATATTATTGATTTATATTACCGATTTATGTTATCATTTGATAAAATTATCATTTTTCTTTTGTAAAATTTTCCCTTGGGAGAGAGGGGTTATTAAAAATTGTTTTTTTTTGATTAAAAGACTTATTACATAAATTGAAACAATGTTTTAAAAATATTATTCACTCACTACTGTATTGACTAAACAGAGTGTCGTGCGGAATGAATCTACGACATGAAAAACACAGAGCTTTAAAATCTTCACGTAGTCACTCACGTGACTCCGAAGTAAAATAGTAAGATTAAACGAGAACTTACCTGTTCGAAGTTTGATCTTTATTTCATGAGGGCTTATGATGAGGGATTACGTGCCCTCCGCTCCCAGCCCTCATAATATAAATGAGCATCTGGTAGTTCTAGTCCATGTTGAGCCTTACCATCTTATTGCGGCTATTGTTTCTGTGTTTTTCATGCAACTGCGTTGAAGTATGCCGATCAAGCGCCAGGCGGGGTTTCTTCGCGTAATCCCTCATCGTAATCCTCATAAAATAAAGATCAATCTTCGAACAGGTACATTCTCGTTTAATCTTACTATTTTACTTCAAGGCCTTTACAGAATATAATGCAACGTGGGAAAAAAAAAACCTCAAATGGTTAAATTATCAGGACCAAAAGAGACCCCTGTTTGAAGAGTAAGATTGAAGAAATGCCCAAGGATTCGTATACTTACTTTAAAAAAAATTAAAAAAAACAGGGAAAATAGGTACTCCTCAGGGTACATACATACACTGTACACCTCGGGATACATACCAACATTGTACATACACCTCCGGATAAAGGAGGGAATTTGTGCTTGGAGTTCGGAGACGTAGGCAGGGTACGAAACAAATACTTTGCATTTGTGTTGACAAATGAGAAGGACACGGTGGATATTGATATGTATGTGGAGAATACTAACCTGCGAAAGGTAGAAACAAAATGCTGAAGTAAATGGCCAGGTGAGGCAGCATCTATGCAGATACGGAATGGGTGACGTTTTGCGCCGAGACCATTCTTCAGGTTATCTACCTTCGACTTTAACCAGCATCTGCAGTTCTTTATTTCTAATCTGCCATAAACAGTTTCAATTGGAGAAGGAGGAGGTTTTCGGCCTCGTGAAGTGTGATAAACTGTAGAAAATCCGCTGGCATCTATTTCATGCTATTGAGTGAAGAAGGAAAGGAGATTGCACGAACATTGAGGGAGATAATTCTCGAGCGACTGGCGGGGTCAGAGTTGAATGAGAAGGAGCTAATGTTGTTCCACTGGTTTAGTGAGGGTGCAGATGTAATTTAGCGAATGAGAGGCTGGTGAGCATCATGCCACCAGTAGGAAAGCTATTGTAGAGTATACTGTAGGAAAGGATTTAATCACATTTGGATGACAATGAGTTAATTAGAGAGAGTCAGCGACGCTTTGAACGCGGCACGTCGTGTTTTACTAATTTGATCGTGTTTTTTTGAGTGGATAACACATGGAATCGATTGGGATAGCATGTTCAATGTCTGCTTAGAATTTTGTGCGGCATTTCATCAAGTCCCCCATGATAGGGGAATCCGAGATTAAGATGGACGGGATCTACAGTGTTTTAGTCGCATGGATTTAAAACTGGTTTATTGATTTTAAAAAAAGGCGGAGGTATTGGTGGAAGAACGATGTTCAGGCGGACGATCTATGACCAGTTTAGTTACAAGTAGATAGGTGCTTGGACCTCTGTTAATATGACTTCGACATAAAAGTAGATTACTAAATAGTTGTGGTCGCCGACTCTGTGGAAGGCTTCAAAGTATGCCGCAGATTATAAACCAGGAACAGAATCAATGGAGAAATGGCGGATGGAGTTGCATCTGGGCCAATGTGAGGCATTGCAATTCATGAGGTTGCATGTTAGGATAACATCAACAGTTAGAGTTACAGCTGTAGCGGCACATTTTTAAATTGTTCAAGAGATTACTCCTCCTAGCTGCTAAACGGACTGCATGATTAAGGGGAATATCGTTATACGCATTCGAGCTTTCCAAAATAGACCTTCAGAGCTTCTTCACAGATAAATCTTCAGAACACAGTCTTTTGATTAATAGATTCTTTATTGTTGATGAAAAACAATAAGGTGCATTCAAATTTCTTCCGACTCATACACTATAATCTTTAGCAAACTCCATCTTATGGCTTTGAAGGTTAGAAAATGCCTCGTGACTCCGTTACGCTTCGCAATGTGAAAGAGTATACCTTCCCAATGCTGGTCTAAAGCTGAACTAAAAATGAAGTTCTGCGCAAGAAACTTAGTTCCAAACACGCCCTAAATAGGTCATAAATACCACCCACAATATAATGGGCATCCTAAAATTTAAAGACACATGCCATCATTAATGACACAGAAAACACGGCAAATGGCCACAACATACCGGCCCCCGATTTGCCGAGTATATAACGAGGCAATAATTAATAAACATCAAAAAAGTAGACATGAAGGCATAACAAGGCAAAGAGTCAGGGAACTGAACCCCGTGGCTCCTCGTCGGCAAATTGTACCCCGGTCCACCGCGTGACAGGCGGGGATACTAACAAATCAATCAAATACTTTATTGTCATTCAAAAATACACCAACAAATGCAAGTCTGAACGAAACAACTATACCAACGAGAGAAAAATAGCATGCACTATACATCCGCAATCAGAATTCTGCATCGACTCTTCCATCTTCACTTTCGCCTTCTGGAAGCAAGCATAACTTGATTATTAGTCTTATTAAACCAATAGTTTTAGTTTAAAATCGTACTGTGCGCACCAAACCTTTAAAATAGTAAGATTAAATGAGAACGTACCAGTTTGAAGTTTGATCTTTATTTTATGGGGAGTTACGATGAGCGATTACGTGAAGAAACCCGCCAGTCCGTATGCGCGTAAATCTTCAAAGCAGTGGTGTGAAATCACAGAATAACAGCATTCGAAGTAACATAGTAAGATTATAAACTTAGAACTACCATATGACCTTTGCGATATGAGTGTTGGGAGCTCTCGGCACGTAATTGCTGATCGTAACGCCGCATGAAATAAAGGTCAAACTTCAAACTGGTAAGTTCTCGTTTAATCTTACTATTTTACTTCGGAGTCACGTAAGTGATTCTGTGAATATTTCAAATATCTGTAATTTCATGCCGTAGATACGAATCCAGGCGTCTCGTTGCAGCAATTGACGGAGGATGCGTGAATAAACAATGAATAAGCAATGAATCATGACATTCATTTGAAACTTTAACGGTCTATTAACAAATAAACAATATAAACCACTCTCTCCTATCGGAACTATAAAACAGATCTTTAAATGTATTGGCGAATACGGGAAGCGGTTTGTTATAGAACCTTTGAAAAGTCATTTCATTTGAACATCCTGCGGCCACGAGGATATGGTCTGGAGGGACGTCCATTGCCCTCGCTGATGACGTTGATTCCGCCCTGTGGAGCGAGATTTTAAATGGCCGGTGTCCACTCCTGCATTCACCAGAACATTTCAACCACCTTGAGATGGTCTGAACCGACACTTGCATATGCATTTTATTGTGGCTAATAAGTAATGCTGATTCCGAACCTCTAAGAGTGTAGGTGACCTTAATATAATAGAGCAAATGTGGCACTACGCACAGTGTTAAATCCGTGGGGTATGCAGAAAAAATCAGCTTGAACCTTGAGACCCCTGGTCCGGTCTGTTTAATTACATCATAGATGTAAAATGTAATGTTATTACCAGATGATACTATCCTGTCCAGTCGCAGCTTCTGCAATGTCTGGACCCGTTGTGCTGAAACAAGTGCCACGAGTATGAGCACCTTAAGGGTGATTTTGGGCAAAGACAGGGACGTGGCTGGACCCCTCTGGCGAAGCAGTGGAAGCACCACACTCACATCCCAGATTTCTGAGTACCTGGGTTTAATTGGAATTTAAAAAACCCTCACAAACCGGGATATTAAAGGGTGAGATACAACTGAATGTTGTTAGGACCCCAGCCACAAGTATGATGACAGGGCACTCCTGACACTATTGATGGCACTATAGCTGAATCCTTCATCAGAATATAGCGTTGACAGAAATTCTATCACATCTGAGATGCCTGTCGTGTGATCTGCAATGTTCCCTGTGAACAGAACGTCTCCCATTTCCTGATATGAGAGGTATACTGTTTTTGGTACTATTCCTCCAGGCAGCAGAAATCAAATCCACGGTACAATCGTATGGTCTAAGCCCCAGGTATGGCCTCCTCGGAATCTGCAAATTATCCGATCAATACGATCATGTAATGGATGTAAATCTACAGGTAAAGGGTTGAGCAGTAGGTCACTGCGTTTCGGAACACCCATAATTGGCTGTGCTGTTTTGTCCAAAGCGAGAGGGAAACATGGCTGAGTCGGCCAGTCGGGTACCACCAATACTCCTGAAGCGGTGTCCTGCTTGATCTTGAGCAAGCACCGTCAGATGAAGCAAAATGGAGGAAATGCATATAAAAGCATTCCACCCCAATGTAGCGAGAATACATCTACCGCTAATGCCCCAGGGTCTTGCTCACATTAAACATATTTAGGTAACTGGTGATTGAGACTGGATGAAAAAAAAATCGATATCTGGCACCCCATATCGAACAACAGTATCATTAACTACTTCATGATTCAAAATCCATTCGGTGCTGTCAATGAATTTGCGAGACTTGGTGTCTGCCACCATATTGAGCCTATCTGGTAGGTTGATAGTTTCAGCGATCTACTTAGATTCTGACGATTCCACTCATGTGATTAACATACGCTACTGCCGTAGTGTTGTAAATGTGACGTTGAACATGTAGGCGATTCGTTCTTGCACAATATGCTTTAAGGCCATAAAATGCTCCCAATAACTCTAAATAATTAATTTCATGTGATTGAATCAATGCCTCGAGCATATTCTATCTGCCTCCACACCTAGGGATGGTATCTGTAGCACCACAACCTAAGGCACTAACATCAGTCTGTAAAACAACGAAGGGTTCCTCAAACAGAATTTTGCTGGAGCAACTTGAGATGTTCATAATCAACCAATGCAATTCGGCAACGGCTTCAGCTGGTCATTGCATGGGCCTGTCGAAATGACCTGCATGCATTCTGAGTGCCTGTTCCTTTGCACGTTGTAAATTTTGGTAATGCAAAGGTCCATACCGTGCAGGTGGAAAGGCAGCCACTAATTTGCCAACCATGCCACCTGTCTAATTGAAGGTTGATGCCCCTTCACGAATTTTTTACATCCTTCAATTAAATCTAAGCTCTTGACCATTGGCAAGGTCACTAACATGCGAGTTGAGTTAATAGTGAATCCCAAATAATCAATCACTTTAACTGCTTTCAATTTGGATTTGTGGATGAATGAGGAACCCCTTCCCTCAAAAAAGAGTTTAACTACTGAGACTGATAATTCAGCTGTTGCTCGGGTCTTTCCTATTATTAATGTATCATCCAAATAAGCCATTACCATATGGCTCATAGCCCATAGTAGCCCCAATACTGAGCTTAACAGTTTTATAAATAATCTAGGTGCCAAGGTTAACCCATTAGGCAGTGCATTAAATTGCCATAATTTCAAATTTCAAATATCTCCGACCTCCATGGTTTCCTGTGGGTTCCTCTGTCCTCTGTTTCTGGGAAAAGGCATGATCGCCCGTGTCCCTGCCGGCGTGCACCAGTTGCGCACATTGGCGAATGAGCGACCTGGTCCTTGACCTGTCCCGGTTTCAGCAAGCCGTTTAAAGGTATATTGCCGCCGCAGCGCTCTGGCACTCAACAGTACTTCAATAAGTCCGACCGTCTTTGCCACGTCATCCAGTCGTTTGACTCTTTTTGCGAGGTCTTCACCAAAGAGCAGATTTGGTGGCTGAAGATTACTCGGTTTGCACAGAGCGGCGAACTTCGTGTTGATGGAGGGGCGGACTTTTCCTCAGACAGTTGATCACGCAGTGCGTATTGCGCATGAGGGCAAGGCATCCTGCTGAACATCAGACAGGTGCCCTCCATCCACCGACCTGGCGAATGCTGTACTGCTCAAGGCGAGGAGATTTAGCTCCCTCTGTAGCCTCATTCCCTGAGCCCTTATGTCTACGCTCTCGTGACCCCATATGGCGTGGTTCACAGCCGGCACTTTGAGTAGGACACAATTCGACGGTCTCATACTTTCTGGCTGTTTCATCGACAATGAGCTCTTGAAGCTGGTGTGAAGCCAAGTAGTTAATACTTGCAGCCAACTCTTCACCCAGCGGCTCTCCTGAGTCTGTTGGCATGGCAAATCTTGCTGCTAGGAATGGTACCTCTGAACCTTTCCCTTCATCCCTTGGGGTATGCCCCATGGCTATACCGTCAGACTTGGCGTCAGAATAACATTGACGTACGCTCTCCTCCTCCAAGAGGGAGACATCAAGCAGCCCTATTTCAGGCGCTGCTAGCGCGGGCTCTCCAATAGGCCGGCGCTGACATAACTCCTCCTCTTGCAGTGTGTCTAGATGAAGCATCCTCTCCATTAGGATCTCCATTCTGGATATCCGGTCCAAGACGTTATCCCTTCGCGGAGGGGAACCCTCCCAACCCGACTCGTCAGAGTCCACGCGCCGTGCATACATTTTGGTGGCTTTGCGCCCCAATGGAGCAGCCACTGTGCTTTCAGCCACGAAGTCTGTAGTCGCTGTTCGTACCGCTTGCGACACTGTAGGTGAGCGAGGCGGCCGCCCGCAACCTGCATTACTGTGGGCTTCCATGAGTATTTTCCCGGCGGCTCGCCTCGACTTCACCTGTGACGTTTTCTTCATACTTGGACTTGCTCCTGAAACAAGAAATCATCAAGCGCAGAAAACGACCTCCGACTAAGTTTTACACTGAGCTGAGGCATTTAAAAACTTACCACTGGAGGAGCAATGCTCCTCCCAAACGGTCGCTGCTCCATGCGTCAGACGAAATGACGCGCATGCGCACTGGCGCCGTTCTTCACGGAATCACTCACGTGCCTCCGAAGTATAATCAGGCATGTTACCCAGTATACAGTCCAAAACATAACAGTCTAAATCTTTGATAGCACCAAACGTCTTCCTCCATGTCCGATCAACTCATGGATGTGTTGTAACAACAATGTTGAAGTGTGAAAATCTTCCAGAGAATATAAAGATTTTTATCAATAAAGTTCACCGTTAGGTTTGATTTTATTTCAGGAGAATCATCAGAGATTTCAAATACCAGCTCAAGCCTTGGCCATTCTCCGTCTGGCTCACATAGAGATGTTAGTTCATTATTCCATCGCTTCAGAACCGTTTCTCTGTCAGTTCGCTGGAAATTTCATTTTAATTTTGTGTTAACATATTTCAGTTGTACAACATTAGTAACTCCAATGCTCTTTCCATTGGCAGATTGGCTTTGCCCAAATCCAACTCTCCGGTTTATTTGGTCCTATCATTTAGTGGATTGCTTTCACAATCATCGCTGATCCACTTGGAAACTCTGAATCCTCCCTTATTGCAAAGATAAGTCAGAGGTTCTTCTGGTTGAATTGCATCCTGCTCAGTAGACATGGATGTTAAGAAATCATCCTTGTAGAGATTATTCTTCAAAGAGCATCTTACTTAATGAAATGTTGTATTCTCCTCAAACTTGCGTTTCAAAGTCTGGGTACTTTGCTCTGCCACATGATGATTATTCGACGAACTGACACTTTCTTGTTTGAAAGGAATGTCCAGACAATAATGTCCGTCAATCTTTACTGAGTAGTTCATAATATCCATGAACTTCAACTCTTCATTGGACACCACTTCAGAGTCCTTGCTGGTACTTTCCTTGACGTCATTATTGTATGGCTTCATCACCGGCTTTTATAATTTATCAGCAGCTATTTGATTAACAGCAATGGACGGATAGTCCGCTGTTTTCCAATTTCATGGTTCCCTTTCAAGGAGCCGTAGATAACCCATCCAAGTCCGGTTTTTGTTGCATACGGTCCATCACCTGGAAGGACTGCTTGGGTCCTTGAATGGAGTCGAGGGGGGAGGTAAAGCGCCAAGTGTAGCATCTCTTGCGCTTGCAAGGGAAAATGCCCGCAGAGGGGGTGGTGCGGGAGGGAAGGGAATAATTGACAAGGGAGTTACGGAGGGAGCGGTCCTTGCGGAAAGCAGACAGGGGGGGGGCGTAGATGGGAAGATGTGGCGAATTGTGGGATCACGTTGGAGGCGGCGAAACTGACGGGGGACTATTTGCTGGATGTGACGGCTAGTGGGATGAAAGGTGAGGACAAGGGGGACTCTGCCCTTGTTGCGAGTGGGGGATGGGAAGAGTGAGAAGTGTTACGGGATATGGAAGATACCCTGGTGCGAGCCTCATCTATAGTAGGGAGGGGAAGCCCCGTTCCCTGAAGAATGAGGGCATTTCCGATGCCCTGATGTGGAACAACTCATCCTGGAACCAGATGCTGCGTACACTGAGGAATTGGGGGTAGGGGATGGAGTCCTTACACGAAGCAGGGTGGGAAGAAGAGTAGTCTAGATAGCCATGGGAGTCAGAGGGTTTGTAGTGGCTGTCGGTTAGAAGTATACCACCTGCGATGTAGATAGAGAGGTCAAGAAATGGTAGAGAAGTGTCGGAAATGGTCCAGGTGTATTTGAGTGCCGGATGGAAGTTGGTGGTGAAGCGGATGAAGTCGGGTATGTCGAACAAGGTTTGTTCGACGTACCCGACAAAGAGTCAGGCATAGCTGGGGCCCATGCGTGTGCCCATAGCTACGCCTTGTATTTGGAGGAAATGGGAAATTATTGAGAGATAGGACCAATTCCGCTACGCGGAGGAGAGTATCAGTGGACGGGTATAGGGTGTTTCTCCTGTCGAGGAAGAACCGGAGGACTTTGAGACAATACCGGTGTGGTGTGGAGGTGTTGAGTGACTGGACGTCCGTGGTGAATAGGAGGGGGTGGGCGCCTAGAGAATGCAATGCTCGTAGACAACGGAACGTGTCTGAGTTGTCTTGAACATAGGTGGGGAGGGATTTAACCAAGGTAGATAGGATGGAGCCAAGGTACGTGGAAATTAGTTCGGTAGCGCTCGAACAGGCAGACGCAATGGACATGGGCAGTCAGGTTTGTGGATTTTGGGGAGAAGGTAAAATCCGGACTTGCGGGGCTAGGGAACGATGATGTTGGAGGCTCGGGGGGGGCAGGGAGTCGGAGTTGATGAAGTCGGTAACGGTGCTAGAGATAGTGGCCTGGTGCTCGTCGTTGGCCATGGTCCAGAGAGTTGGCGCGTGGCCTCAGCTTTATAGAGATCGACGCGCCAGACTACCACGGCAACTTCCTTGTCGGCGGGTTTGATAACCCAGTCTGGGTTGTTGCGGAGTGAGTCGATGGCAGTACCTTCAGGGGGGGGGGGGATTTTGGATTGAGATAATGAGAAGTTGAGGCGGTTGATGTCACGACGGCAGTTTTGAATAACATGTTCTAAAGCCGGAAGGCCATGAGGGGGGGGGGTGGGGGTTCCACAAGGAGGGTGTTCGTTGGAGGCGGGAAAGGGGCTCATCAATATGCGCGAAGACTCTTTCCCATGGAAGAATGCTGTGAGGCCGAGGACACGGTAGAAGAGCTCGAAATCGTGGTGCGCGCGGAACTCATTGAAGTGGGGACGGAGGGGGACAAAGGTAAGATCTCTGCTGAGGACCGATTGTTCGGTTTCGGAGAGGGGCAGGTCGGGGGGTATGGTGAACACACGGCAGGGATGGGGTTGAGGCCGGAGGAAGGGAGATGAGTGGACTGAGGTCGGGGCCAAGTCTGGTTGGGTGTAGTGGCTGCTCAGGCGGTGGGGGGTATGAAGACTGTAGCGTGGGTGGAGTAGAGCAGGGGTCACATGCTTTGAGGGGGATGGGGAAGACCCAGTGGAACAGCCAATGAGGTTACTAGGGTGTCAGGGACATGGACTAGCACCCAGCGCAGTCAACCCCAGGGAAGTGGGAGTTAGCAGCGTGGAGGGTTGAGGCCCGGAGTGGAGTCGAGGTTGCAGGTGAGGTGACGGCTGCGGGCTGCTGGAGGGCGGTGGAGAGGCGAGGGTCGGCGGAATCGCTGGTAGTCTTCCGCGGGCAGTAAGTGCAGGTCGGCGGGCGATGCGTGGGAGGACGCGGTGGGCGGATGGTCGGTGGGGTAACGCGGTTCGGCCAGCGCAGTGAGGGGGCGACGTGAATATGGCATGGTGCGGCGGCCATGTTCGGTGAGCCACGGTCCGGCGGCAACATTTGGTAGCTCCGGTCAAGCGGCGATATTAGATGGGTCGGGTGCGACGGCCATATACGGCGGGCCCAGTGTGACAGCAATGTTGGATGGGCCCCCTCCGGCGCCGATGTTAGATGGGCCAGGTGCGAAGGCGATGTTGGATGGGCCCAGGGCGGCGATGAGATTTGGCCGTCCCGGTGGGTGCGAGGTTCGGCGGTCACGTAATGGTGGCGATAGTCGGAGGAATCTGGGAGGGGGGATATACAGAGTTGCCGATGAGGCATTGTTGGGACATTGTTGGCCGTTGTGGGCCGATGTGTCTGTTTCCACACTGTATTACTCTATGACTATGACTATAATTGGATCTACACTAACGAAAGGACAAGCAACGCCGTGCGAAGTGCAAAAATCTTACTTCAACCATTTGGAATAGCAATGATTGTAGTTGGCTCTCACAATGTGGACGCAAATGCATTGCGATACGTTTCGTGCGGCTTCCGGAACAGCCATTAGAATAATACGTGGAGATGAACGTTGTATAGTTTGGTTGAAATATTGCCCAACTCACTGCCGACCACTGCCAGCAACCCGACCACATCCGAAGGGAATATTAATACGGCGGGTGTTCACGGGTTAATAATTAACCTGAAGACGGAGAAATATACCAATGTTCCACCATTAACGTCACTTTCCGGGCTGGACAATTTAAAATGCAAACATTTTCCGCGAATTGAACGGGGAAAGGCCAGACGCTGTGGGAAGGTGCCAAACACAAGAAAGGTAAATAACTACTTTAATCAGCAGAATTTTGGTCCATTGGGAGAAGTTTCATTTTCTTGCATTTCCACGTCTGAAATGTCTGGCAGGAGTTTACTAAAGGCCACTTGATGAAAGTTCAGGATTAACATGTCCTTGTAAGGAAGAGGGATAAGAATGACTAATGGCCTTTGTGGACCAAGAGATTGTCTGTCGGGTCAATGCATAAAGGGAAGCGCATGACACGTTTAAGAAGATGGACGGCACGGTGGCGCAGCGGTTGAGTTTCAGCCTCTCAGCGCTTACGGATTCACAGACCCGGATTCGACCGCGACGGAGCATGCTGTGTGTACAGAGTTTACACGTTCTCCAGTGACCATGTGATTTTCTCCGAGATCTTCAGTTTTTCCCCACACTCCGAGGACGTACATGTTAGTAGGCTAATTGGCATGGTATGAATGCAAATGTTGTCCCTAGTGTGTGTAGGATAGTGTTGAAAATAACATTAGCAAATTTGCAGATTACACAAAGATGGTGTGAAATGTGAGGAGGATGCTATGAGAATGCACGGTGACTTGGACAGGTTGGGGAGTGGGCAGATGCATGTTAGTTGACGTTTTATGCGGATACATGTGAGGTTATTCAATTTGGTAGCAGAAACAGGAAGGCAGGTTGCTATCAAATTGGCGTCAAGTTGGAAAAAGGGGAAGTACAACGGGATGTGGGGGTCCTTGTATATCAGTCTATGAAAGTAAATATGCAGGTACAGTAGACAGTGAGGAAAGCGAATGCCATGTTGGCCTTCTTAACAAGAGGAATCGAATATAGAAGCAAGGTGTTCCTTCTGCATTTCTACAGAACCCTAGTGAGACCACACCTGGAGTATTGTGTGTAGTTTAGGTCCACTAATTTGAGGAAGGACATTCTTGCTATTGAGGGAGTGCAGCGTAGATTTACAAGGTTATTTCCCGGGATGGCGGGACTGTCATATGCTGAGTGAATGGAGCGCTGTCGGTAGGAGAAGAGCTGCAGAGCGCAGCTCCACCAACGGTAAGGAACAGGTCCGCGGGTAAATAATTATTTTTACGTCCAGGGCATTTCAAACTGCGTGAGGCTGGTGGGTGAAGACCACGAGGAGTTTAAAAATAAAAAATGGAGAAAGCTTCTCGAAAATCGCGGGTATAACGTGCGTCCCGAGGAGGAGAAGAAAAACAGGCGGGACAGCAGATTTTTATGGAGCAGGTTCCGATACCGGTGGCCGTTGAAATACCCATTAGTGAGGCTTTGGTTGCTCCACAAGCAGAAGCCACGGAGGAAAATCCAGTGCTTAAAAAAGGGTGGTGTAAAGAAGAAAAACGTTTTCAAAGTTGTACGATAAACCTGTTGTCACGGTGCCGGGATGTGGACACGCAGTGGGGGGAGGGGGGGGGGGATACACAAAAAAGCTGGAGATACTCAGCGGGTGCAGCAGCATCTAAGGAGCGAAGGAGATAGGCGCCGTTTCGGGTCGAGACCATTCTTCAGACGTTGGGTTCTCTTTAAATGCTTGCTTTGTTTTATATTGTCGATTTATATTATCGATTTATGTTATCATTTGATAAAATTATTATTTTTCTTTTGTAAAATTTTCCCTTGGGAGAGAGGGGTTATTAAAAATTGTTATTTTTTTGATTAAAAGACTTATTACATAAATTGAAACAATGTTTTAAAAATATTATTCACTCACTACTGTATTGACTAAACAGAGTGTCGTGCGGAATGAATCTACGACATGAAAAACACAGAGCTTTAAAATCTTCACGTAGTCACTCACGTGACTCCGAAGTAAAATAGTAAGATTAAACGAGAACTTACCTGTTCGAAGTATGATCTTTATTTCATGAGGAGTTACGATGAGGGATTACGTGCCCTCCGCTCCCCGCCCTCATAATATAAATGAGCATCTGGTAGTTCTAGTCCATGCTGAGCCTTACCATCTTATTGCGCCTATTGTTTCTGTGTTTTTCATGCCACTGCGTTGAAGTATGCCGATCAAGCGCCAGGCGGGGCTTCTTCACGTAATCCCGGAATGGGTGACGTTTTGCGTTGAGACCATTCTTCAGGTTATCTACCTTCGATTTTAACCAGCATCTGCAGTTCTTTATTTCTGATCTGCCAAAAGTAGTTTGAATTTGAGAAGGAGGAGGTTTTGGGCCTCGTGAAGTGTGATAAGCTGGATAAAATCCGCTGGCATCGATTTCAGGCTATTGAGTGAAGAAGGAAAGGAGATTGCACGAACATTGAGGGAGATAATTCTCGAGCCACTGACGTGGTCAGAGTTGAATGAGAAGGAGCTAATGTTGTTCCACTGGTTTAGTGAGGGTGCTGATGTAATTTAGCGAATGAGAGGCTGGTGAACATCATGCCACCAGTAGGAAAGCTATTGTAGAGTATAATGTAGGAAAGGATTTACTCATATTTGGATGACAATGAGTTAATTAGAGACAGTCTGCGACGCTTTGGACGGGGCACATCGTATTTTACTAATTTGATCGTGTTTTTTTGAGGAGATAACACATCGAATCGATTGGGATAGCATGTTCAATGTCTGCTTAGAATTTTGTGCGGCATTTCATCGAGTCCCCCATGATAGGGGAATCCGAGATTAAGATGGACGGGATCTACAGTGTTTTAGTCGCATGGATTTAAAACTGGTTTATTGATTTAAAAAAAAGGCGGAGATATTGGTGGAAGAACGATGTTCAGGCGGACGACCTATGACCAGTTGAGTTACAAGTAGATAGGTGCTGGGACCTCTGTTAATATGATTTCGACATAAAAGTAGATTACTAAATGGTTGTGGTCGCCGACTCTGTGGAAGGCTTCAAAGTATGCCGCAGATTATAAACCAGGAATAGAATCAATGGAGAAATGGCGGATGGAGTTGCATCTGGGCCAGTGTGAGGTATTGCAATTTTGGAGGTCGCATGTTAGGATAACATCAATAGTTAGAGTTACAGCTGTAGCGGCATATTTTTAAATTGTTCAAGAGATTACTCCTCCTAGCTGCTAAACGGACTGCATGATTACGGAGAATATCCAATTTCTTCCGACTCATACGCTATTATCTTCAGCAAACTCCAGCTTATCGCTTTGAAGATTAGAAAATGCCACGTGACTCGGTTACGCTTCGCAATGTCAAAGAGTATACCTTCCCAATGCTGGTCCAAAGCTGAACTAAAAATGAAGTTCTGCGCGAGAAACTTAGTTCCAAACACGCCCTAAAATACGTCATAAATACCACCCACAATATAATCGGCATCCTAAAATTTAAAGACACATGCCATCATTAATGACACAGAAAACACGGCAAACGGCCTCAACATACCGGCCCCTGATTTGCCGAGTATATAACGAGGCAATTATTAATAAACATCAAAAAAAGTAGCCATGACTGGTAAGTTCTCGTTTAATCTTACTATTTTACTTCGGAGTCACGTGAGTGATTCTCTGAATATTTCAAATATCTGTATTTCATGCCGTAGATACGAATCCAGGCGTCTCGCTGCAGCAATTGACGGAGGATGCGTGAATAAACAATGCATTGAATCATGACATTCATTTGAAACTTTAACGGTTTATTAACAAACAAACAATATAAACAACTCTCTCCCATGGGAACTATAAAACGGATCTTTAAATGTATTGGCGAATACGGGAAGCGGCTTGTTATAGAACCTTTGAAAAGTCATTTCATTTGAACATCCTGCGGCCACGAGGATATGGTCTGGAGGGACGTCCATTGCCCTCGCTGCTGACGTTGATGCCGCCCTGTGGAGTGCGATTTTAAATGGCCGGTGTCCACTCCTGCATTCACCAGAACATTTCAACCACCTTGAGATGGTCTGAACCGACACTTGCATATGCGTTTTATTGTGGCTAATAAGTAATGCTATATTCCGAACCTCTAAGAGTGTAGGTGACCTTAATATAATAGAGCAAATGTGGCACTACGCACAGTGTTAAATCCGTGGGGTATGCAGAAAAAATAAGTTTGAACCTTGAGACCCCTGGTCTGCTCTGTTTAATTACATCATAGATGTAGAATGTAATGTTATTACCAGATGATACTATCCTGTCCAGTCGCAGCTTATGCAATGTCTGGACCCGTTGTGCTGAATCCAGCGCCATGAGTATGAGCACCTTAAGGGTGATTTTGGGCAAAGACAGGGACGTGGCTGGACCCCTCTGGCGAAGCAGTGGAAGCACCACACTCACATCCGAGATTTCTGAGTACCTGGGTTTAATTGGAATTTAAAAAAAACCTCACAAACCGGAATATTAAAGGGTGAGATACAACTGAATGTTGTTACGACCCCAGCCATAAGTATGATGACAGGGCACTCCTGACACTATTGATGGCACTATAGCTGAATCCTTCATCAGAATATAGCGTTGACAGCAATTCTATCACATCTGAGATGCCTGCCATCAATATCTGCAATGTTCCCTGTGAACAGAACGTCTCCCATTTCCTGATATGAGAGGTATACTGTTTTTGGTACTATTCCTCCAGGCAGCAGAAATTACATCCACGGTACAATCGTATGGTCTAAGCCCCAGGTATGGCCTCCTCGGAATCTGCAAATTAACCGATCAATACGATCATGAAATGGATGTAAATCTACAGGTAAAGGGTGTAGCAGTAGGTCACTGCGTTTCGGAACACCCCTAATTGGTTGTTTTGTCCAACGCGAGAGGGAAACATGGCTGAGTAGGCCAGTCGGGTACCACCAATACTCCTGAAGCGGTGTCCTGCTTGATCTTGAGCAAGCACCGTCAGATGAAGCAAAATGGAGGAAATGCATATAAAAGCATTCCACCCCAATGTAGCGAGAATACATCTACCGCTAATGCCCCAGGGTCTTGCTCACATTAAACATATTTAGGTAACTGGTGATTGAGTATGGATGAAAAAAAAATCGATATCTGGCACCCCATATCGAACAACACTATCATTAACTACTTCATGATTCAAAATCCATTCTGTGCTGTCATTGAATTTGCGTGACTTGGTGTCTGCCACCATATTGAGCCTATCTGGTAGGTTGATAGTTTCAGCGATCTACTTAGATTCTGACGATTCCACTCATGTGATTAACATACGCTACTGCCGTAGTGTTGTAAATGTGACGTTGAACATGTAGGTGATTCGTTCTTGCACAATATGCTTTAAGGCCATAAAATGCTCCCAATAACTCTAAATAATTAATTTCATGTGATTGAATCAATGCCTCGAGCATATTCTATCTGCCTCCACACCTAGGGATGGTATCTGTAGCACCACAACCTAAGGCACTAACATCAGTCTGTAAACAACTAAGGGTTCCTCAACCAGAATTTTGCTGGAGCAACTTGAGATGTTCATAATCAACCAATGCAATTCGGCAACGGCTTCAGCTGGTCATTGCATGGGCCTGTCGAAATGACCTGCATGCATTCTGAGTGCCTGTTCCTTTGCACGTTGTAAATTTTGGTAATGCAAAGGTCCATACCGTGCAGGTGGAAAGGCAGCCACTAATTTGCCAACTATGCTGGCAACCTGTCTAATTGAAGGTTGATGCCCCTCCACGAACTTTTTACATCCTTCAATTAAAGCTAAGCTCTTGACCATTGGCAAGGTCACTAACATGCGAGTTGAGTTAATAGTGAATCCCAAATAATCAATCACTTTAACTGGTATCAATTTGGATTTGTGGATGAATGAGGAACCCCTTCCCTCAAAAAAGAGTTTAACTACTGAGACTGATAATTCAGCTGTTGCTCGGATCTTTCCTATTAACAATATATCATCCAAATAAGCCATTACCATATGGCTCATAGCCCGTAGTAGCCCCAATACTGAGCTTAACAGTTTTATAAATAATCTAGGTGCCAAGGTTAACCCATTGGGCAGTGCATTAATTTGCCATAATTGTCTCATCCAGCTAAATTTCAAATATTTCCGATGATCCCTATGAACAGGCACTGAGTAATATGCATTTTCAAGATCTATACATGCCATGTAACATCCTCTGGGAACCAGTTGTTTGGCAGCAACAAATGTTTCAATTTTAATATGCTTATACTGCAAATAGGGGTTAAGTATTTTCAAGTCAAGTATGATTCGGCATTCTTTTTTGGCCTCGGAAAATATTAGACACGAATTGTTGAGATTGACAATGTGTCTTCTCAATTACCCCTTATATGTATATTTTTTTCAATTTCAGCTTGTACATCTAAATTCTCTTTTTGTGAGAAAATGAGTGTCCGACTTGGGGTATGCTGCCTGGGAGGACACAAACCGGGAAGGAATTCAATCCGGAACAGTTGTATCCTATGCAGTATTAACACATCTGATGTTATCCCATAACATTCCTTGATAAACAAGTGTGACCTTCCTCCAACTTCTAAGTGATTACCACTTAATATGGCCCTACAAGAACCAGACCCACCTACCTACATGGTTTTCTGTGGGTTCCTCTGTCCTCTGTTTCTGGGAAAAGGCATGATCGCCCGTGCCCCTGCCGGCGTGCGCCAGTTGCGCACATTGGCGAATGAGCGACCTGGTCCTTGACCTGTCCCGGTTTCAGCAAGCCGTTTAAATGTATATTGCCGCCGCAGCGCTCTGGCACTCAACAGTACTTCAATAATCCCCACCGTCTTTGCCACGTCATCCAGTCGTTTGACTCTTTTTGCGAGGTCTTCACCAAAGAGCAGATTTGGTGGCTGAAGATTACTCGGTTTGCACAGAGCGGCGAACTTCGTGTTGATGCAGGGGCGGACTTTTCCTCAAACAGTTGATCACGCAGTGCGTATTGCACATGAGGGCAAGGCATCCTGCTGAACATCAGACAGGTGCCCTCCATCCACCGACCTGGCGAATGCTGTACTGCTCAAGGCGAGGAGATTTAGCTCCCTCTGTAGCCTCATTCCCCGAGCCCTTATGTCTACGATCACGTGACCCCATATGGCGTGGTTCACAGCCGGCACTTTGAGTAGGACACAATTCGACGGTCTCATACTTTCTGGCTGTTTCATCGACAATGAGCTCTTGAAGCTGGTGTGAAGCCAAGTAGTTAATACTTGCAGCCAACTCTTCACCCAGCGGCTCTCCTGAGTCTGTTGGCATGGCAAATCTTGCTGCTAGGAATGGTACCTCTGAACCTTTCCCTTCATCCCTTTGGTATGCCCCATGGCTATACCGTCAGACTTGGCGTCAGAATAACATTGACGTACGCTCTCCTCCTCCAAGAGGGAGACATCAAGCAGCCCTATTTCAGGCGCTGCTGGCGCGGGCTCTCCAATAGGCCGGCGCTGACATAACTCCTCCTCTTGCAGTGTGTCTAGATGAAGCATCCTCTCCATTAGGATCTCCATTCTGGATATCCGGTCCAAGACGTTATCCCTTCGCGGAGGGGAACCCTCCCAACCCGACTCGTCAGAGTCCACGCGTCGTGCATACATTTTGGTGGCTTTGCGCCCCAATGGAGCAGCCACTGTGCTTTCAGCCATGAAGTCTGTAGTCGCTGTTCGTACCGCTTGCGACACTGTAGGTGAGCGAGGCGGCCGCCCGCGACCCGCATTACCGTGGGCTTCCATGAGTATTTTCCCGGCGGCTCGCCTCGACTTCACCCGTGACATTTTCTTCATACTTGGACTTGCTCCTGAAACAAGAAATCATCAAGCGCAGAAAACAACCTCCGACTAAGTTGTACACTGAGCTGAGGCTTTTTAAAACATACCGCTGGAGGAGCAATGCTCCTCCCAACCGGTCGCTGCTCCATGCGTCAGACGAAATGACGCGCATGCGGACTGGCGGCGTTCTTCACGGAATCACTCACGTGACTCCGAAGTATAATCAGGCATGTTACCCAGTATACAGTCCAAAACATAACAGTCCAAATCTTTGATAGCACCAAACGTCTTCCTCCATGTCCGATCAACTCATGGATGTGTTGTAACAACAATGTTGAAGTGTGAAAATCTTCCAGAGAATATAAAGATTTTTAGCAATAAAGTTCACCGTCAGGTTTGATTTTATTTCAGGAGAATCAGCAGAGATTTCAAATACCAGCTCAAGCCTTGGCCATTCTCCGTCTGGCCCACATAGAGATGTTAGTTCATTATTCCATCGCTTCACAGCCATTTCTCAGTCAGTTCGCTGGAAATTTCATTTTAATTTTGTGTTAACATATTTCAGTTGTACAACATTAGTAACTCCAATGCTCTTTCCATTGGCAGATTGGCTTTGTCCAAATCCAACTCTCCGGTTTATTTGGCCCTATCATTTAGTGGAATGCTTTCACAATCATCGCTGATACACTTGGAAACTCTGAATCCTCCCTTATTGCAAAGATAAGTCAGAGGTTCTTCTGGTTGAATTGCATCCTGCTCAGTAGACACGGTTGTTAAGAAATCATCCTTGTAGAGGTTATTCTTCAAAGAGCTTCTTACTTAATGAAATGTTGTATTCTCCTCAAACTTGCGTTTCAAAGTCTGGGTACTTTGCTCTGCCACACGATGATTATTCGACGAACTGACACTTTCTTGTTTGAAAGGAATGTCCAGACAATAATGTCCGTCAATATTTACTGAGTAGTTCATAATATCCATGAACTTCAACTCTTCATTGGACACCACTTCAGAGTCCTTGCTGGTACTTTCCTTGACGTCATTTATTGTATGGCTTCATCACCGGCTTTTATAATTTATCAGCAGCTATTTGATTAACAGCAATGGTCGGACAGTTCCTCTGTTTTCCAATTTCATGGCTCCCTTTCAAGGAGCCGTAGATAACCCATCCAAGTCCGGTTTTTGTAGCATACGGTCCATCACCTTGGTTGCTAACTATCAGTATAGGTGTCAATGCCTTCAACACATTCGTTCCGATAAGTAGATCAACATTAGATTTTTTTTTTCAGATTCCTTGATATCCTTCAGGTAAGGCCATTGTATCAAGTCTTCGTGTATTCGTATATTTTGACGATCAACAGGCATGGGTAAACACTTCAGATATTGTATACAATTATCTTTATCCAGACTGGATATCTCAATACTCGTAATGTAATGACTCATGCTCTCTGTATCTTCAGGCATGGTACGTCATCGAATCCTAGTCTCTTATCCTGTGATGTTCAGCCTCCTTGTCAGGTTTGCTGTACAAAAGGTTGTCGAACTTCCGTGATCGAGGAAAGCATATGTTTGCAACGCTGCATTCGTCTTGCTGCTCCTTACCTGTGCTGGTAACATAGAAATGATAGAAAAGTAACAAGCTCCATCCCCGGCTCCTTCATCTGTTCTGTTTGCTCCGGTGCATTTGCTTCTATTTGCTCTGATAGCTCTTCATCTTTTTGCTCCCGTTCTCCTTCTTCTCAATATTCTGGTAACCCTTCTTCAGTGTAATGTGCTTCAGGATGCCAAAGCACTGGTACGTGTATGGAATGAGATGCCAATTGAGGCAGGGACTATTACGATGTTTAAAAAAACAATTAGACTGGTGCGTGAATATGACAGATGTGGAGGGATATGGACCAAACGCAGGCAGGTGGGATTCGTGTGGATGGAAATGTTGGTCAGTGTGAGCAAGTTGCGTCAAGGCGCCATGCTGTATAACTCTTAGATTGAGGTTTAATATTTTATATGATGAAGCTTTGCAGTTTGTTCAATCAATTAAATTACAAACAATTACCAAGGGTTCAACAAATAGATATGCACAGTAGAAAGACAAATTACATCTATTATGCTTTTAATGTAGGACGGTTAGAGATGGGACGTGTTGTAACAATTTAAAAGGGTAGCAGTGAGACCACACCTGCAGCATCATGCACACATTTTGTCTCGTTTTGTAAAGAAGGAATATACCAATGTCATCCAAAAATATTCGCTTGGCTAATTCAGGGTATGAGAGTTGTCTGCCTGTTTGTCTGCCAAAGTAATTCGTTCTCTACTCTTTGTCGTTTAGATGAATGAGTGTTGATGTGTTTGGAACATGTACGGTCCTTAAGAGACTGGACAGGGGAAATGTTGACCAAAAATAACATTGCTGAAGAAACTTGATTGGTCACACAAACAATCTTGGGGGTGGTAGGAGTACATGGAGGAGGGAATGGTTTCTGTTTGGGTCATGACACTGCATTAGGTAGATGTAGAGATGTTGGCATCAATGGGTGAATCTGAATATAGGAAAATAGTTGTAGGATTACGGATGGTCATGCAGAAAAGGTGCGTGGGAACATCTCTTAGTGTGATGGAGATCTCCGAAATTCTCCAATCTGGATATTATTTAGGCTAGACGATAAAACAATTATGAATGAAATGTTTTTTGATTGAAAATTCCGTGCATTGAAGTCAATGGGGAACTAGCACAAAGCAGGATATGTCCCGAATACAACGATGGACAAATGGTATTTAAGAAGGAACTAGTGGCCCGACCTTACACGCACTCAAGGTTGGCTGGGATGACATCACCGGGGCATGAAACTTGAAGATGACCGTACAAAGAGAGGGGCGACGGTTGGCAGGTCGACGATATGGAGGCGGCAGCTTCGACAGATCGTGATGGCCAACTCGAGTTGCTGTTTGAAAATGGCGCCAAAAACCCTTGCATGTGGACTCCATTTGTCCATGTAATTTGAAATTATGCATGCCAATAATCTCACTCATCTGTAAAAAAAACAACTGCACTGTAGCTTATTATATCTGATAACAATAAAGGATCCATTAAACCATTGATTGCCATTAACTGTATATTCTCTGCTTCCATTCAACTTCCCAAATCATGGTGGAGGTTTTGTGATTGATTGTTAGGTATCTCAGGTTCAAATTTATGTTCTACCATTATTGATCCTCCCACAGAGAAACAGCGCATAATCAGGGAGAACCAGAAGGCAGAACAGATATTGGAAGAAGCCGGATTTAATTCCATTGCCATTGTAATTTCTCTAACTATTTTACCATCACCATAACATTATTGTTCCCAAGGCAACCCACCTCACTGCCTGCAGCACACCAAGCTTTTGTTATCTGCAGTCTATTTCCAAGAGTCTCCTTGATCAACAAGTTAATTGAGAACGTGTGGATTAACATTGATCTTTATTGTGTTATTACTTACAGTATCATAACAGAAGAATACCAATAGGCACATTACAGCTGAAGAAAAAATAAAAGCAGCTTACTTTTAATGTCAGAAGCATCAGAAATATTGAGGCATTACAGAAATAGGTCATATAATTAAACTCATGATTACATTCAATCATATCCTTGAGAAATAATCAATGGTGTAAGTAACCGAATGAAAGATGAACTTACTAAACTTGAACTAAGCAAGTTAATAATCAGCAGAAATTATGGACGCATAATCAGATGGATGTTAATCCAGATATCGCATTGACAGTAGTTGCATTGCCAGTATCGCATTGATTCTTCACACCCACCATCCCACTCCACACATATCACCCACACGACCACTACCACTCCACACACCCACACCACCCTATACATTGACCAATCCACACATACCACCACCCCACCGCACACGCGCTCTCCACCTCACGGATAGCATCACCCCACCACACACACACACACACAGTCCACCCGCACACTCCCCAGACCACACGCACTCACTTCACACACACATAATCCCACACACATGCCCACCATCACACCCACATCCCCATTTTACCCAACCCCCCCCACACACACACACACTCACCACCCCGCATACACACAATCGCACATCCACCACACTCACATACGCAATTCACACTCCCCCACCCCAAACACACACACACACACACACTCACCACCGGACGTGAGTTAACATTCGGCATTCGCTCGTCTGACCATGTTTATTGAGAGAGTCTGTGAAGAGACGGACCTGAGTCCGTGTTGCAGCAGCACCGGCGTAATCCCACTCAAAAAAGAGAGGCAGCGACTGACCGCTCCCCCTCATGGCAGCCACGGGGAGTGGCACCTCTGCGCCGGTAGTGGCTGCGGCAGCGAGCGGACATCCTGCGCTGTTGATCAGGCGATCCGTGAGATGACCGTTCAGGCATGGTCCGTGAGGCAAAGGCAATACGGAGACAGTGGAAAATCATCTCATTTAAAGAATCTGAGGAGATTTTGAACAAATGAAATTGATGGGTAAAAACAGGAACTAGCATTAAATGATCCCGAGGAATATGATCACATTTATTAGTATTTGCACAATTTTGAATTGTGTTTTGTATTGCATTGCTGTTTCTGCCTCTATCTAATTGGAGACAATATTATGAGTTGAAGGCCGCGGGGGTCTGGACCAAACGCTGACAAGTCCCGCCCCCCGGAACGTCATTTCCGTTGTTGGATTTTTCTGTTGAGCGGCAGTCGGACCTTTGGCCTGTGGGCGCCGCCGCTTTTCTGATCGGTTGCGTTTCGGCAGAGCGGCCATTCGGTAAGCTTGCTTGAGCGTAAGAGTTGCTGCTGGACACCCAGGTTCGATCCCGCCAAAGGGTGCCGCTGCATCTCTTTGTTGACTTTGTTAACTTGTCCTCGTCTTTTACGTTCAGTGATCCCGAGGACATAGCTTTGTTTTTTTCTGGACGTTGCTTTGTTTTTTTTTAATCTCTTTTATCTGTTCGATTATGTTGTAGACATGTGAAGATAAAAATATTAGTTAAAACAAATGTAGGTTAAAATGTACTTAAAACAAATGCAGTCAGAAACAGGTGAATTGATCATGGGGAACGAGGACATGGCAGACCAATTGAATAACTACTTTGGTTCTGCCTTCACAAAGCAATAAATAACTAATCCGCCGGAAATAGCAGGGGGCGGGGGGTCAAATGAGATGGAGAAACTGAGTGAAATCCAGGTTAGTCGGGAAATGGTGTGAGGAACATTGAATGGATTAAAGGCCGATAACTACGCAGGGCCAGCTAGACTGCATCCCAGAGTGCTTAAGGAAGTAGCCCCAGAAATAATGGATGATTATCCAGAACAAGGGGTCACAGTCTAAGGATAAGGGGGAATTCCTTTAGGACCGAAATGAGGAAAACATTCTTTACACAGAGAGTGGTGAGTCTCTGGAATTCTCTGCCACAGAAGGGAGTTGAGGCCAGTTCATTGGCTATATTTAAGAGGGCGTTAGATGTGGCACTTGTGGCTAAAGGGATCAGGGGGTATGGAGAGAAGGCAGGTACGGGATACTGAGTTGGATGATCAGCCATGATCACATTGAATGGCGGTGCAGGCTCGAAGGGCCGAATGGCATACTCCTGCACCTATTTTCTATGTTTCTATGTTTCTATGTGATAATTTTTCAAAACGCTTTAGAAGCTGGAGCAGTTCCTGACGATTGGAGGGTAGCTAACGTAACCCCACTTTTGAAAAAGGGAGGGAGAGAGCAAACGGGGAATTCCAGACCACTTAGTCCAACATCGGATATGGTGTTGGACTAACCAGTTGATGTGTTATATCTGGACTTTCAGAAGGGTTTCGACAAGGTCCCACGCAAGAGATTAGTATGCAACATAAAGTACACGTCAGGCACGTGCCGTCAGGGTAGGCAAGGTAGGCACTGCCTACCCTGACTAAAATTATAACATAGTAATAACTAAATATAAATAATAAAGGCATGGGAGAATTATGCCTATGTAAAAGAACGATCTCTTAGGTAGGCATAGTTCTCCGTGCCTTTCATCCGCAGCACTTGTAACACGGGAAGCTCTGTGCAGCCCACGTGCCGTCAGCACTGCCTGAAGCCGTCAGTTTCAAGCAGGGCTGAAGGCAGCAGAAATTCTGCCTTTGCTGCACTGCGCATGCGCATCAGTCTACTGCGCATGCGCAGCGCAAGTTTCTTGGCGGGGTTTTCATCTATGGTTTGTCGTGTACCAATAATGTGGTAAGTACATTTTGTGTTTATGTTTTTAAATACCGTATTTCCCGGGGTGTGTGGGTGGGGGGAGCGCTCCTTTCACAGCGTTTGGGGAGTCTGGCCCGGGGTAAAGTTGCGGGGAGGGCACGAATGTTATGAATGAGGGGTCGGGAGCATCCACTTGCGATGCTCCTTGCACGGAGGCGTGGGATGCCACCGCTCTGAGGCCGGGGGGGGGGGGGAAGAGAGAGAAGTAGCTCGGGTGGCTGAGCGGCCGCCGGGCCGGACAGCGGAACCAGCCGCCACCTTAGCTCCTTCTGCCGGATCCGATCATCCTTGGAAATCAGGTGTTTGCCCCCGTGAGATACATTATTACATCATCTGTGAAAAGGCCAATTTTATGTTCTCTGTCTCTTAGAGTTATTCCCCTCAATTCCCTATCTTGACGAATCGCTTGAGCCAATGGTTCAATATATATAACAAACAGGGTAGGGCTAAGACAACATCCCTGTCTCGTTCCTCTTCCAAACACAAATCTCTCAGTTGAGGACCCATTCACCTTTACTCTTGTGGTAGGTTGCTGGTAAATTGCTTTAAGAACTTGAATTGACTTTACGGTAAAGCCAAAATCTTTCTAGTGTTTGATATAAGAATTCCCAATTAACCCTATCAAATGCCGTTTCCGCGTCTAGACTTATCAGGACAGCACGCATACATTCCTATTGAATCTTGTGTATTATATGTAGGGTTCTTCTAATGCTGTCCTTTGTTTGTCTGTCTATTATAAAACCAGTATGGTCTTCATAAATTAAATCTGGCATGAACTTTTCAAATCGTTTGGAGATAATTGAAGAATATAATTTATAGTCCACATTTACAATTGATATCGGTCTG
Source organism: Raja brachyura (assembly GCA_963514005.1). The sequence goes on along the minus strand of OY740827.1, from coordinate 3,965,250 downwards.
TAGTTGGTACAATTTTCATTGTCTTTGTTCTCTTTGGGAATAATGTTATAATTGCCTCTTTCCATGACGAGGGTGTCTTGCCTTCTTTGATAATCCAGTTGAAGGTTCTCAGAAGAAGTGAGTTCAGCTCATTCGAAATATTTTGTACCTGCCTGGGGCCTTGTTTGATTTCATCCTACCAATTGTCATCTCTATCTCCTCCAGTGATATTTATGCTATGATTATTTTATTTTGTGTCTCTGCAATACAGGGCAGATCTATTGTACTTTAAAAAGTCCTCATTGATTCCCCATTCTCTGTAGAGGTTTGCGTATGTAATTCTTTGTAATATTCCTGGAGGACATATTCTATATCTTTTTGATCACTCTTCAAATTCAATGTACATGGGACCTTAATTTTGTGTATGGTGTTGTTTCCGTAGGCTTCGGGCAAGTATTTTAGTGGATTTAGGGCCAAGCTCATAATTTGCCTGTTTTACAAATCTTGCTTGTTTTCTCCACCTCTTGACCCAATATTCCATCCATTTGTCCCCTCAAATCTTCTATTTGCTTATAACTTCTCTGGTCCTTATTTGTTTTGTACTTCTGTTCTAAATCCTTCAGGTCTGTTATCAACTCGTTATATGTTTTCATTCTGGCCTTTTTATTATGTGATGCCCTCGCTATTAACCGTCCTCGTATTGCAGCCTTCAATGCGTCCCATAGTATGGATGGGTCCACCTCCCCATTGTCATTCTCCTCGAGATAAGTTTTGATTTCCAATGTAATATCATTAACAGTTGTTTTATCATTCAGTATTCCAACATTTAATCGCCACACTGTGTTTTTCCTGCTACTGTCCATTTGAATTGTTAAGTATATGGCATTATGGTCTGATGCATCTGCCACGACAATTCTGCAATCTGTTACCCTGTAACAGTCTTCTTTCTGCATTAAGAAATAGTCTATTCTGGAGTAAACTTTCTGGAGGGTGAAAATTCCTCCAGACATCAAGAAAACCAAATTCTTGACAGGGTTCACATTTTAATGATGCGAGGGAAGTCTTTTAGGACCGAGATGAGAAAAGTTTTTTTTACACAGAGAGTGGTGAATCTGTGGAATTCGCAGCCACATAAAGTAGTTGAGGCCAGTTTATTGGCTATATTTAATATGGAGTTAGATGTGGCCCTTGTGGCTAAAGGGATCAGGGGGTATCGAGAGAAGGCAGGTACAGGATACTCAGTTGGATGATCAGCCATGATCATATTGTAAGGCGGTGCAGGTTCGAAGGGCCGAATGGCCTACTCCTGCACCTAATTTCTATGTTTCCATAAGATCATGTGTTGATTTGAGGTGAAGCGGCGATATGAAATGCCTTGTGAATGTATATGCCATATTGCCTTTCGGCTTTACAATTATTTATATGATTTGCAATTGAGCCTGAATGTCTTAGTTAGTTCGGAATGGTTCCTAGTTCTGAGAAACTCTGCGTTGAGGTGCATTATTGTCGTATATGAGCGAGAGGAGGGGCTACATTTTGCGGCCGTTCCGTTGTGAGTCAAGAAAGGCGATTGAATCCGTCGGGTCAATCAATTTATTAGTGGAACAACGTGGCAATGCTGCTGGTGATAGTGAGGATCCTCAGCGTGCCGGGGAGTAAGCAGATGGGATGGAGAGTTCACGGATTCCTAAACCCCGCGACGCTCAGTGCATTTTACAATCAGAGTAAAGGGCGATGTCCCCACTTCTTTGAACTGCTGCCTGAACTTAGTCTGGGTGACGGCGTAGAGAGCCGTATTTGTGCAGCAACTCAAGGTCTGCAGCATGGCGGCCAGTTCGCCAATGTTGAAATGCGGATAGTCCCAGCTAGGAATTAACCCAGCCAGTCTGAACCACACAACATGTATCACACGGACCGCCCACAACACGATGAAATTCGCCGAGATGACCAGGAGTAAAATGAGGAATTTCCTGCGGGTCTCCATCTCTGGGTCTCTGCCACTTTCCCCATTGCTGGGACCCCGGAGTCCCATGCGGGCTGTGCTCGCCACTAACACGTATCTGATGGTCGAAGTGTTGAATAAAACAATGAGGATAAATGGGATCACGGGGGTGATGAGATATTGGAGAAACTCCCCGATTCCCCAGACCATTGAGGTTCGAACACGGAGTGCAGTAGAACAAAACCAGGGGGCATTAAAGAGCAAGTACTTATCGCGCAACATAAAATACCTAAACGTGTTCTTTAAACAGCACAGCATGGTCAATGTCCCTAGAACCACAGCCGCCGTTCGCTCGGTGCAATATTTTGTTGTCAGCTTCTGGCAACAAATGGCCACAAATCGAACAAAGGTGAAGGTGACCGTGAACCAGACAGAACAATCGGTGAAGGCGTAAAGCACGACGGCGTGGCTATTCCACACTGGGACGTCGAGCAGGAACTGAAATGCTTCCCAGTAAGCAATCGGAATCTGCCTCAGTATCAGGTCGAGAATAATGACCAGTAGATCGGCCGTTGCCATGGCGATCAGGTAACGACTGACACCCATGGAGAGACCGCACTTTTCCCGGGACAGGACCACAATCGTCAGCGCGTTCACTGTGAGGAGGGAAGTAAACAGAGATATGGCAGCGAACAAAGCAAACTCGGCAGATTCAGCGAGGGGCAAATCAAATGCACAATCCTGTTCTACTATTTAACAGATGAGAAGCTGCTGTTACGAGGGTTCGGATAAATAATCTGACCGGTTTCTGACGATTGGTCACTTCACCATGAGAGTTTAGCTCATTGGTTTACTGTGAATCTGGTTCAGTGTGGGCTGGAGAACAGACACTCGTCCTGCTCTTTACGCCGGGACGCTGTGTTAATGTGAATAGATCAGCCCAGGGTTCTCCCTCTATTCATCTCCCATTGTGCCAATGTCAGGCTGTTGGGGACAATAATGGTTCCGATGCGGAGCATTACGCAGACACAGTGATAGTGAGCGAAACTGGGCCAGATCCCAGCAGGAACTGTCCGCAGCACTCGCTCCTTGGGGGACGGGGGAAGCAAAGGAAAGCGTGTCGGTATCTCAAGATTGCATTAAACCAGTAAAAACCTGTACAACATGTAAAACTCCTATACAATCACTTTATTGTTTGCAGTGGACAGTTTCGACAGCTGCATTTAGATCGCCAGGCGCACGGCAGCAGTGCATTACAGCAGGAAAGTGAATTAAAGGAACTGGAATGCCGTTAACGATTGTTTACCGTTTTAATAAAATTAACTGTGGACATGGTAGCGATGTAAGAATAACAAGTATCAAGGGTAAGCAACACGGTGATGAACAGTGTGAAACCTCTGATCTCCACAATCAACACATTACCCTTTACTCAGGCGAAGATTACATAAATAGAACACGTCATGAAATTCCGAGCTACAGACATCTATACCGGATACCATAACCGCCGCTTCTCATCTGATGCTGCTCGGGAATTTAGACAGGGACTTACCTGGAAGAGCAACAAGGGCTAGGATGGGATAAAAGACGCTGAATATTCATGATTAACATATAGATCCGATCACTTAAGCTGTACGCAGACGCAAATATATCATCAGCCAAATAGAAGATACTCTTCTCCATCGCGGTAACTTCCCAGTCTACAGTTTTCAGAGACCGATCCGTTTGTACAACACCGCACTCACTGTTCCTCGATTGCACTCGGTAACAATGACTTCACTCTCTAATATTCCCGGATTCCTATACATCAATCCAACATCCCACTTTATTGTACACAGATTCCCAATGGTTCTCTCCCTGTGTGGAGCTGTTGCTCTGTGCCGGTGACGGGCGGGATGCTCTCACTGGCTCTCCCAAATCCCATCAACAGGAATCGTTTTTATTGGAACTGGGAAATCTCCGGGGACACAACCGGGCTCCGTGCGGACTGACGTTAATTACACTCATTGAACAAACATCGACTGTTAACCCTGTTGTGTCCGGGCACAGCGTGCCTCACGGAAAGGGCAGCAGCGATTATGGGTGATGATATCCATTATTTATGATCTGTCGAGTGGACTGTTAGGGCCAGGGAACAATCTGCCGAGCTGATAGAATCCACAGCATTTCTCCACAATCTCAATGATCGTGAGCATTAGTCTGAAATCGGAATGTTCAGATTAATCGTTTCCATGGACGTGAGCATGGAAGTGGAATTTCCGGAATCTTGAATGAATTAATCTGACATCTTGACATGGAGGGCAGGCATTACACAACTAAACGATCGGACATGCACCATTAGTTATATTTATATAAGGGATTTGGGGCCAATCCAACCACCCTATAATACAGGAATCCATGAGGATCGCGTTTAAAATATGTTCCTCTTTCCTTAAACCGATGCCCTGTTGAAGATGATATTCCGACCACGGAAAAAAAAAGTCGATCTCTGCTATCCATCCCTCATATCCTGATACATTTCGTTCTGGTGACCATGGCTGTCGGGAAGATGTCACGTACTCCAATCTCATGAGCCAAGAGTGTTTAATTGTCATATGTAGAGTGCAATCAACAATATATTTTTCTTGCAGCCGCTCAGCACACCCGTAAAGAGAGCGCGCACGGAAAACACAAAGAACAAAAGCAAGTTCAATAAGCTAAAATAATCAATATTAGGGCAAATCCAAAGCTGCAAGTCCCAAGCACAAACAGCACTTTTCGTAGTTCATAGTTTAGTTGGTGTTTGTGGTGGTCAAGAGCCCGGTTGTTATGGAAATAAATTGTTCGTGAAACTGGGGTAAGCACAGTTTGCAGGCTCCGATATTCTTCCTCGGAGATTGAGGCGTAACAAGAGCGTGGCCAGGTTGGTGAGCGATCTACACGATTGCTGGTTGCCATTTCATGACATTGCCTCCTGGAGATCCATTAGATGGTGGATGGTAGGACCAGTCGGTGACCACCACGGTTTTTAATCTCCTACATTACAGGGATTTCGAAGTGACGAACCAGTCCATGAATTTGCTGGGTTCACTAATGATCTTCAGAAATATGCACGGCCAGGAACATAAAGCTGTCGACGTTCCCCAGCATCGAGCCGTCGATGAAGACAGGTTTATCGATCTTCGGCCTTCATATAGGATATGAATTAATGAATTAATGGATTTATTGGCCAACTAATCATATATGAGCAACTTGCCTTGGCGAATTTACAGGCATTTGGATGGCAAGGGCTAATTAGGGGCAGTCAACAGCGTATTGTACGTGGGTGGTCGTGTCTCACAAATCTGATTGATTGATCGATTTTTTTGAAGACGTGAGCAAAAAGTTTGATGAAGGCAGATCTGTGTATTTTGTGTATATGGACATTAGCAATGTGTTCGACAAGGTTCCGCATGGTAGGCTGCTCGGTAAGGTTTGGTCTTATGGTATCCAAGAAGAGATAGCAGAATTGATTGCAAATTGGCTCCATGGAAGGAAGCAGAGGTTGATGGCGGAATGTTGCTGCTCACAATGAAGTGTTGTGACTAGTGGTGTGCCACATGGTTCAGTGCTGGGCCCGTTACTGTTTGCATCTACATCAATGATTTGGATGAGAATATACAGAGCAAGATTAGCAATTTTGCTGGTGATACAAATGTTAGTGGTTTTGCAGATAGTGAAGATGGTTGTGGACGTTTGCAGCAGGATCTGGATCGATTGGCCAGGTGGGCAGTGGGATGTTTAATGGAATTTAATACAGAGAAGTGTGAGATGATGCATTTTGGGAAGTCAAACAAGGGCAGGACAAAAACAATACATGCAATGCCTCTTGGTGGTGTTGTAGTGCAGAGTGATCTAGGAGTACAAGTGCATGGTTCTATGAAGGTCGAGTCCTAGGTCGATAAGGTGGTCAAAAAGGCTTTTCCCACTTTGGCCTTCTTCAGTCAGGGTATTGAAGTATACAGAACGATGAGAGAAATAGATCGGGCTGATGCACAGACTTTTACCCATGGTAGGGGTATCGAGGACCATGGGAAAATATGAATCAGAGGGGTACACTTTTCACACAGAGAGTGGTGGGCGTATGGCCAAGCTGCCAGATGAGGTAGTTGAAGCTGGGCAATCCCATCATTTATAAAAATGTTGGACAGGGACATGGATAGGACAGGTTTGTAGGGTTATGGACCAAGTGCAGGGAAGTGCGGCTAGGATAGTTGGGACATTGGAGGAAGGCAAAAGTGCTGGAGAAACTCAGCGGGTGCAGCAGCATCTATGGAGCAAAGGAAATAGGCAACATTTCGGGCCGAAACTCTTCTTCAGACTGATAGGGGGTGTGGGCGGGGAAAAGAAAGGCAAACGGAGGGGGAGGAGCACGAGGGCTGAGGGAGTGCTAGGACGGGGAGGAGACAGCAAGGGATAACGAAATTAGGAAAATTCAATGTTCAGGCCACCGGGATGCAGACTGCCCAAGCGGAATATGAGGTGCTACTCCTCAAATTTCCGATGTTGATCACTCTGGACATGGAGGAGGCCCAGGACAGAGAGGTCGGATATGGAATGGGAGGGGGAGTTGAAATGCTGAGCCACAGGGAAGTCAGGTTGGTTAATGCGGACCGAGCGGTGGTGTTGGGCGAAACGATCGCCAAGCCTACGCTTGGTCTCACCGGTGTAGATCAGCTGACATCTAGAGCAGCGGACGCAATAGATAAGGTTTGAGGAGATGCAGGTGAATCTCTGTCGCACCTGGAAGGACTGCTTGTGTCCTTGAATGGAGTCGAGGTGGGAGGTAAACCGACAAGTGTAGCATCTCTTGTGCTTGCAAGAGAAAATGCCCGGAGAGGGGGTGGTGCGGGAGGGAAGGGAATAATTGACAAGGGAGTTATGGAGGGAGCGGTCTTTGTGGAAAGCAGACAGGGGGGGAGATGGGAAGATGTGGCGAGTGGTGGGGTCACGTTGGAGGCGACGAAACTGACGGGGGACTATTCGCTGTATGTGATGGCTATTGGGGTGAAAGGTGAGGACAAGGGGGACTCTGCCCTTGTTACGAGTGGGTGGATGGGAAGAGCGAGAAGTGTTACGGGGTATGGAAGATACCCTGGTGCGAGCCTCATCTATAGTAAGGGAGGGGAAGCCCCGTTCCCTGAAGAATGAGGGCATTTCCAATGTCCTGGTGTGGAACACCTGATCCTGGGAGCAGATGCTGCGTAGACGGAGGAATTGGGAGTAGGGGATGGAGTCCTTACAGGAAGCAGTGTGGGAAGAAGAGTAGTCTAGATAGCCATGGGAGTCAGTGGGTTTGTAGTGGCTGTCGGTTAGAAGTATATCACCTGCGATGGAGATAGTGATGTTAAGAAATGGTAGAGAAGTGTCGGAAATGGTCCAGGTGTATTTGAGTGCCGGATGGAAGTTGATGGTGAAGCGGATGAAGTCGGGTATGTCGAACAAGGTTTGTTCGACGTACCTGACAAAGAGGCAGGCATAGTTGGGGCCCATGTGCGTGCCCATAGCTATGCCTTGTATTTGGAGGAAATTGGAGGATTCAATCGAGAAATTATTGAGGGTAAGGACCAACTCCGCTACGCGGAGGAGAGTATCAGTGGACGGGTATAGGGTGTTTCTCCTGTCGAGGAAGAACCGGAGGGCTTTGAGACTGGTGGGGGGTGGAGGTGTTGAGTGACTGGAAGTCCGTGGTGAATATGAGGGGGTGGGGGCCTAGAGAATGGAATGCACGGATACGACGGAAAGTGTCTGAGTTGTCTTGAACATAGATGGGGAGGGATTTAATCAAGGGGGATAGGATGGAGTCAAGGTACGTGGAAATGAGTTCGGTAGGGCACGAACAGGCAGGCACAATAGGTCTACCGGGACAGTCAGGTTTGCGGATTCTGGGGAGAAGATAAAATCGGGCCTTGCGGGGCTTGGGAACGATGAGTTTGGAGGCTCGGGGGGGGGGGGGCAGGGAGTCAGAGTTGATGAAGTCGGTAATGGTGCTAGAGATAGTGGTCTGGTGCTCGTCGTGGGGTCATGGTCCAGGAGTAAATAGGAGGAGGTGCCCGAGAGTTGGCGCGTGGCCTCAGCTTTGTAGACATCGACGCGCCAGACTACCACGGCACCTCCCTTATCGGCGGGTTTGATAACCCAGTCTGGGTTGTTGCGGAGTGAGTCGATGGCAGTCCGTTCGGGGGGGGGGGGGAATTTTGGAGTGAGATAAGGGAATGGAGAAGTTGAGGCGGTTCATGTTACGACAGCAGTTTTGAATAAAATGTTCTAAAGCCGGAAGGCCATGAGGGGGGGTTCCACGAGGAGGATGTTCGTTGGAGACGGGAAAGGGGATCATCAATATGGGCGAGGACTCTTTCCCATGGAAGAATGCTGTGAGGCGGAGGACACGGAAGAAGAGCTCCAAGTCGTGGTGGGCGCGGAACTCATTGAAGTGGGGACGGAGGGGGATAAAGGTAAGATCTCTGCTGAGGACCGATTATTCGGTTTCGGAGAGGGGCGGGTCGGGGGGTATGGTGAACACATGGCAGGGATGGGGGTTGGGGCCGGAGGAAGGGTGGTGAGTGGACTGAGGTCGGGGCCATGTCTGGTTTGGGGTAGTGGCTGGTCAGGGGGTGGGGGGATATGAAGATTGTAGCGTGGGTGGAGAAGAGCAGGGGTCACATAGTTTGAGGGGGATGGGGAAGACCCAGTGGAACAGCCGAAGAGGTTACTAGGGTGTCGGGGACTAGCACTGGGACACAGTGCAGTCAAACCCAGGGAAGTGGGAGTTAGCAGCGTGGAGGGTTCAGGCCCGGTGCGGAGTCCAGGTTGCAGGTGAGGCGACGGCTGCGGGCAGTTGGAGGGCGGTGGAGAGGCGAGGGTAGGCAGAACCGCTTGTAGGTGTCCGCGGGCTGTAAAGTGCGGGTCGGCGGGCGATACGTGGGAGAACCCGGTGGGCGGATGGTCGGTGGGGCGACGCGGTTCGGCCAGCGCAGTGAGGCGGCGAGGTGAATATGCCATGGTGCGGCGGCCATGTTCGGTGAGCCCCGGTCCGGCGGCAACATTTGGTAGCTCCGGTCAAGCGGCGATGTTAGATGGGCCGGGTGCGACGGCGATGTTGGATGGGCCCGGTTAGGCGGTCCCATGGGGGGGGGTGAGGTTCGGCGGTCGCGTAATGGTGGCGATAGTCGGAGGAATCGGGGAGGGGGGATATACAGAGTTACCGATGAGGCATTGTTGGGACATTGTTGGCCGTTGTGGGCCGAAGTGTCTGTTTCCACACTGTATTACTCTATGACTACGACTATAATTGGATCTACACTAACGAAAGGACAAGCAATGCCATGCGAATTGCAAAAATGATTCTTGAACCATTTGGAATAGCAATGTTTGTAGTTGGCTCTCACAATGTGGACGTAAATGCATTGTGATACGTTTCGTGCGGCTTCCGGAACAGCCATTAGAATAATACGTGGAAATGGACTTTGTATAGTTTGTTTGAAATATTGCCCAACTCACTGCCGACCACTGCCAACAACCCGACCACATCCGAAGGGAATATTAATACGGCGGGTGTTCACGGGTTAATAATTAACCTGAAGACCGAAAAATATACCATTATTCCACCATTAACGTTGCTTTCCGGGCTGGACAATTTAAAATGCAAACATTTTCCGTGAATTGAACGGGGAGAAGGCCAGACGCTGTGGGAAGGTGTCAAATCCAAGGAAGGAAAATTACTACTTTAATCGGCAGAATTTTGGTCCATTGGGAGAAGTTTTATTTTCTTGCATTTCCACGTCTGAGGGATAAGGATGACAAATGTCCTTTGAAGACCAAGGAGATTGTCTGTCGGGTCAATGCATAAAGGGAAGCGCATGACAAATTTAAGAAGATGGACGGCACGGTGGCGCAGCGGTAGAGTTTCAGCCTTTCAGCGCTTACAGATTCACAGACCCGGATTCGACCGCGACGAAGCATGCGGTGTGTACGGAGTTTGCACGTTCTCCAGTGTCCATGTGATTTTCTCCGAGATCTTCGGTTTTCCCCATACTCCGAGGACGTACATGTTAGTAGGCTAATTGGCATGGTATGAATGCAAATATTGTCCCTAGTGTGTGTAGGATAGTGTTGAAAATACCATTAGCAAATTTGCAGATTACACAAAGACGGCTGGCAGTGTGAATTGTGAAGAGGATGCTATGAGAATGCAGGGTGACTTGGACAGGTTGGGGGAGTGGGCAGATGCATGGCAGTTGAAGTTTTATGCGGATACATGTGAGGTTATTCACTTTGGTAGCAAAAACAGGAAGGCAGATTACTATCTAATTGGCGTCAAGTTGGGAAAAGGGGAAGTACAACGGGATGTGGGGGTCCTTGTACATCAGTCTATGAAAGTAAATATGCAGGTACAGTAGGCAGTGAAGAGAGCGAATGCCATGTTGGCCTTTATAACAAGTGGAATCGAATATAGGAGCAAAGTGGTCCTTCTGCAGTTGTACAGAACCCTAGTGAGACCACATCTGGAGTATTGTGTGCAGTTTTCGTCCACTGATTTGAGGACGGACATTCTTGCAATTGAGGGAGTGTAGCGTTGATTTAGAAGGTTATGTCCCGGGGTATCGGGACTGCCATATGCTGAGTGAATGGAGCAGCTGGGCTTGTACACCATGTAGTTTAAAAGGATGAGAGGGGATCTCATTGAAATATGTATGATTGTTAAGGGCTTGGACACACTAGAGGCAGGAAACATGTTCCCGATTTTGGGGAGTCCAGAACCAGGGGCCTCAGTTTAAGAATAAGGAGTAAGCCATTTAGAACGGAGACGAGGAAACACTTTTTCTCACAGAGAGTGGTGAGTCTATGGAATTATGTGTCTCAGACGGCGGTGGAGGCATGTTCTCTGGGTGATTTCAAGAGAGAGCTAGATAGGGCTCTTAACAATAGCGGAGTCAGTGAATATGGGGAGAAGGCAGGAACGGGGTACTGATTGGGGATTATCGCCCCATGATCAGATAGAATGGCGGTGCTGGCGCGAAGGGCCAAATGGCCCTCTCCTGCACCTATTGTCTATTGTCTATTGATAGTGTTAATGTGCAGGGATCGTTGGGCGCTGTGGACTCGGTAGGCCGAATAGCCTATTCTCACGCTCTATCTTCAAACTAATCTAATGATGAAAGCAAACAAGGCCTTTATAGAATATAATGCAACGTGGGAAAACAACCTCAAAGCGTTAAATTATCAGGACCAAAAGGGACCTCTGTTTGAAGAGTAAGAGTGAAGAAAGACCCAAGGATTTGTATACCTACTTTAAAAAAGGAAAAATGCAGGGAAAAGTAGTTGCACCTCACGGTACATACATACACAGGACAACTCAGGATGCATACATACACTGTACACCTCGGGATACATACCTACATTGTACATACACCTCCAGGATAAAGGAGGGAATTTGTGCTTGGAGTTCGGAGATGTAGGCAGGGTACGAAACAAATACTTTGCATTTGTATTGACTAATGAGAAGGACACGGTGGATAGTGAGATATATGTGGAAAATAATAAACTGCCACAGGTAGTCACAAAATGCTGGAGTAATTCAGCGGGTGAGGCAGCATCTATGCAGATACATAATGGGCGACGTTTTGGGTCGAGAACCTTCTTCAGGTTATCTACCTTCGATTTTAACCAGCATCTGCAGTTCTTCCTTCCTAATCTGCCATAAGCAGTTTGAATTTGAGAAGGAGGAGGTTTTGGGACTCGTGAAGTGTATTAAGCTGGATAAAATCCGCTGGCTTCTATTTCGGGCTATTGAGTGATGAAGGAAAGGAGAATGCACGAACATTGAGGGAGATAATTCTCGAGCCACTGGCGGGGTCAGAGTTGAATGGGAACTAGCTAATGTTGTTCCACTGTTTTAGTAAGGATGCAAATATACCTTAGCGAATGATAGGCTGGTGAGCATCATGCCACCAGTAGGAAAGCTATTGTAGAGTATAATGTAGGAAAGGATTTACTCACATTTGGATGACAATGAGTTAATTAGGGACATGCAGCGAGGCTTCCAACGTGGCACGTCGTATTTTACTAATTTGATCGTGTTTTTTTGAGGAGATAACGCATGGATTCGATTGGGATAGCATGTTCAATGTCTGCCTAGAATTTTGAACGGCATTTCATCAAATCCCCCATGATAAGGGAATCCGAGATTAAGATGCACGGGATCTACAGTGTTTTAGTCGCATGGATTTAAAACAGGTTTTTTGATTAAAAAAAAGGCGGAGGTTTTGGTGGAAGAACGATGTTCTGGCGGACGATCTATGACTAGTTGAGTTACAAGTAGATAGGTGCTGGGACTTCTATTAATATGACTTCGACATAAAAGTAGATTACGAAATAGTTGTGGTCGCCGACTCTGTGGAAGGCTTCAAAGTATGCCGCAGATTCTAAACCAGGAACATAAATCAATGGAGAAATGGCGGATGGAGTTGCATCTGGGCCAGTGTGAGGTATTGCAATTGTGGAGGTCGCATGTTAGGATAACATCAACAGTTAGAGTTACAGCTGTAGCGGCACATTTTTAAATTGTTCATGAGATTACTCCCTCTAGCTGCTGAACGGACTACATGATTAAGGAGAATATCGTCATACGCATTCGAGCTTTCCGAAATAGACCTTCAGAGCTTCTTCCCAGATCAATATGCAAAACACAGTCTTTTGATTAATAGATTATTTATTGTTGATGAAAAACAATAAGGTGCATTCAAATTTCTTCCGACTCATACACTATAATCTTCAGCAAACTCCATCTTATCGCTTTGAAGTTTAGTAAATTCCTCGTGTCTCTGTTACGCTTCGCAAAGTCAAAGAGTATACCTTCCCAATGCTGGTTCAAAACTGAACTAAAACTGAGCATCTGCGCAACAAACTTAGTTCCAAACACGCCCTAAAATACGTCATAAATACCACCCACAATATAATGGGCTATCTAAAATTTAAAGACACATGCCATCATTAATGACACAGAAAACACGCCAAATGGCCACAACATACCGGCCCCTAATATTTCCGAGTATATAACGAGGCAATTATTAATAAACATCAAAAAAGTAGCCATGAAGGCATAACAAGGCAAAAAGTGAGGGAATTGAACCCCGTGGCTCCTCGTCGGCAAATCGTACCCCGGTCCACCACGTGACAGGCAGGGATACTAACCAATCAATCAAATACTTTATTGTCATTCAAACATACACCAACAAATGCAAGTCTGAGAGAAACAACTATACCAACGAGAGAAAAATAGCATGCACTATACATCCGCAATCAGAATTCTTCATCGACTCTTCATTCTTCACTTTCGCCTGCTAGAAGCAAGCAAAACTTGATTATTAATCTTATTAAAACAATGGTTTTAGTTTAAAGTCGTACCAAACCTTTAAAATAGTAAGATTAAATGAGAACTTACCAGTTCGAAGTTTGATCTTTATTTTATGGGGAGTTACGATGAGCGATTGCGTGAAGAACCCCGCCAGTCTGGATGCGCGTCAATCTTCAAAGCAGCGGTGTGAAATCACAGAATAACAGCAATTGAAGTCACATAGTAAGATTATAAACTTAGAACTCCCATATGCCCTTGCGATATGCGTGTTTGGAGCGGTGGGCACGTAATCGCTCATCGTAACAACACGTAAAATAAAGATCAAACTTCAAACTGGTAAGTTCTCGTTTAATCTTACTACTTTACTTCGGACTCACGTGAGTGATTCCGTGAATATTTCAAATATCTGTGATTTCGTGCCGTAGATACGAATCCAGGCGTCTCACTGCAGCAATTGACTGAGGATGCGTGAATAAACAATGCATTCAATCATGATATTGATTTGAAACGTTAACGGTTCATTTAACAAATAAACAATATCAACCCCTCTCTCCCAGGGGGAACAATAAAACAGATCTTAAAATTGGATAGCGAATACCCCGGTTCGGTAAGCGGTTTGCTACAAAACCTTTGAAAAGTCAGTTCATTTGACCATCCCGTGGCGACGAGGATATGGTCCAGAGGGACGTCCATTGCCCTCGCTGCAGACGTTGATGCCGCCCTGATGGAGTGAGACTTTAAATGGTCAGTGTCCACTCCTGCATTCACGAGACAATGTTTCAGCCACCTTGAGATGGTCTGAACCGACACGTTCATATGCGTTTTATGTGGCTAATAAGTAATGCTGATTCCGAAACTCTAAGAGATTTGGTGGCCTTAATATAATAGAGAAAATGCGGCACTATGCAGTCTTAAATCCGTGGGGTATGCAGAAAAAAATAACCTTGAACCCTGACGCCCCTGGTCTGCTCTGTTTAATTACATCATAAATGTAAAATGTAATGTTATTACCAGATGATACTATCCTGTCCAGTCGTAGCTTCTGCAACGTCTGGACCCGTTGTGCTGAAACCAGCGCCATGAGTATGACCACCTTAGGGGGACTTTTGGGCAAAGACGGGGATGTGGCTGGACCCCACTGGCGAAGCAGTGTAAGCACCATACTCACATCCCAGATTTCTGAGTACCTAGATCTGGGGGGATTGGAATTAAAAATACCCCTCACAAAACCGGGACATTAAAGGGTGAGATACAACTGAATGTTGTTACGACCCCAGCCATAGGTATGATGACAGGGCACTCTTGATACTATTGATGGCACTACAGCTCAATCCTTCATCAAAAAATAGCGTTGAGAGAAATTCTACCCCATCTGAGATGCCTGCCGTGTGATATGCAATGTGTACAGAACGTCTCCCATTTCCAGATATGAGAGGTATACTGTTTTTTGGTACTATTCCTCCAGGCCGCAGCAATCACATCCACGGTACGATCGGATAGTCCCAGCCCCAGGTATGGCCTCCTGAGAATCTGCAAATTAACAGATCAATACGATCATGTAAAGGATGTAAATCTACAGTTACAGGGTGTAGCAGTAGGTCTCTGCGTTTCGGAACACCCATAATTGTCTGTGTTGTTTTGTCCAAAGCGAGAGGGAACCATGGCTGAGTAGGCCTGTAGGGTACCACCAATACTCCTGAAGCCGTGTCCTGCTTGATCTTGAGCAAGCACCAACAGATGAAGCAAAATGGAGGAAATGCATATGAAAGCATTCCACCCCAATGTAGCGAGAATGCATCTACCGCTAATGCCCCAGGGTCTTGTTCCCATTAAACATAGAAACATAGAAACATAGAAAATAGGTGCAGGAGTAGGCCATTCGGCCCTTCGAGCCTGCACCGCCATTCAAGTGATCATGGCTGACACGCACTCAAGGTTGGCTGGGAAGGCATCACCGGGGCATGAAACTTGAAAATAACCATATAACCATATAACAATTACAGCACGGAAACAGGCCATCTCGGCCCTTCAAGTTCGTGCCGAACAACTTTTTTCCCTTAGTCCCACCTGCCTGCACTCATACCATAACCCTCCATACCCTTCTCATCCATATGCCTATCCAATTTATTTTTAAATGATACCAACGAACCTGCTGCCACCACTTCCACTGGAAGCTCATTCCACACCGCTACCACTCTCTGAGTAAAGAAGTTCCCCCTCATGTTACCCCTAAACCTCTGTCCCTTAATTCTAAAGTCATGTCCTCTTGTTTGAATCTTCAAAATTGTACACCATACTCCAGATTTGGTCTCACCAACGCCTTGTACAATTTTAACATTACATCCCAGCTTCTATACTCAATGCTCTGATTTATAAAGGCTAGCATACCAAAAGCTTTCTTTACCACCCTATCTATATGAGATTCTACCTTCAAGGAACTATGCACGGTTATTCCCAGATCCCTCTGTTCAACTGTATTCTTCAATTCCCTACCGTTTACCATGTACGTCCTATTTTGATTTGTCCTGCCAAGGTGTAGCACCTCACATTTATCAGCATAATTGTACAAGACGTTGGTGAGACCAAATCTGGAGTATGGTGTACAATTTTGGTCGCCCAATTATAGGAAGGATGTCAACAAAATAGAGAGGGTACAGAGGAGATTTACTAGAATGTTGCCTGGGTTTCAACAGCTAAGTTACAGAGATAGGTTGAATAAGTTAGGTCTTTACTCTCTGGAGCGCAGAAGGTTAAGGGGTGACTTGATAGAGGTCTTTAAAATGATGAGAGGGTTAGACAGAGTTAATGTGGACAAGCTTTTCCCTTTGAGAATAGGGAAGATTCAAACAAGAGGACATGACTTTAGAATTAAGGGACAGAGGTTTAGGGGTAACATGAGGGGGAACTTCTTTACTCAGAGAGTGGTAGCGGTGTGGAATGAGCTTCCAGTGGAAGTGGTGGCGGCAGGTTCGTTGGTATCATTTAAAAATAAATTGGATAGGCATATGGATGAGAAGGGTATGGAGGGTTATGGTATGAGTGCAGGCAGGTGGGACTAAGGGAAAAAAGTTGTTCGGCACGGACTTGAAGGGCCGAGATGGCCTGTTTCCGTGCTGTAATTGTTATATGGTTATATGGTTATATGGTAATCCCACTCATAAAAGAGAGGCAGCGACAGACCGCTCCCCCTCGTGGCTTCCGCGGGGAGTGGCACATCTGCGCCGATAGTGGCTGCGGCAGCGAGCGGACATCCTGCGCTGTTGATCAGGCGATCCGTGAGATGACCGTTCGGGAATGGTCCGTGAGGCAAAGGCAACACGGAGACAGTGGAAAATCATCTCCTTTAAAGAATCAGAGGAGGTTTTGAACAAATGAAATTGATGGGTAAAAACAGGAACTAGCATTAAATGATCCCGAGGAATATGATCACATTTATTCGTATTTGCACAATTACTAATTGTTTTTTGTATTGTATTGCTGTTTCTGCCTCTATCTAATTGGATACGATATTATGAGTTGAAGGCCGCGGGCGTCTGGACCAAACGCTGACAAGTTCCGCCCCCCGGAACGTCATTTTGCGTTGTTGGATTTTTCTGTTGAGCGGCAGTCGGACTTTTGGCCTGTAGGCGCCGCCGCCTTTCGGATCGGTTACGTTTCGGCAGAGCGGCCATTCGGCAAGCTTGCTTGAGCGGCAGACTTGCTGCTGGACACCCAGGTTCGATCCCGCCAACGGGTGCCGCTACATTTCTTTGTTGACTTTGTTAACTTGTCCTCGTCTTTTACGTACAGTGATCCCGAGGACATAGCTTTGTTTTTTCTGGACGTTGCTTTGTTTTTTTAATCTCTTTTATCTGTTCGATTCTGTTGTAGATATGTGAAGGTAAAAATATTAGTTAAAACAAATGTAGGTTAAAATGTAGTTAAAACAAATGCAGTCAGAAACAGGTGAATTGATCATGGGGAACGAGGACGTGGCAGACCAATTGAATAACTACTTTGGTTCTGCCTTCACAAAGCAATAAATAACTAATCCGTCGGAAATAGCAGGGGGCCAGGGGTCAAATTAGAAGGAGTAACTGAGTGAAATCCAGGTTATTCGGGAAATGCTGTTAGGAACATTGAATGGATTAAAGGCCGATAACTACCCAGGGCCAGATAGACTGCATCCGAGAGTGCTTAAGGAAGTAGCCCCAGAAATAATGTTGCATTAGTGATAATTTTTCAAAACGCTTTAGATGCTGGAGCAGTTCCTGACGATTGGAGGGTAGCTAACGTAACCCCACTTTTTAAAAAGGGAGGGAGAGAGCAAACGGGGAATTCCAGACTAGTTAGTCCAACATCGGATATGGTGATGGACTAACCAGTGGATTTGTTATATCTGGACTTTCAGATGGGTTTGGACAAGGTCCCACGCAAGAGATTAGTATGCAACGTAAAGTACACGGTATTCGGGGTTTATCATTGATGTGGTAGAGAACTGGCTGGAAGAGAGGAAGCCATGGGTAGGAGTAAACGGGCAGGCAGTGACTAGTGGGGTGCCGCAAGGCTCAGTGCTGGGACCACATCTGCGTACAATATATATTAACGATTTGGACTTGGTAATTGAACGCAACATCTCAACGTTTGCGGATAACACGAAGCTGGCTGTTAGTGTTAGCAGTGAGGAGGATGCGACGAGCCTGCAATGTGACTTGGATAGGTTGCGTGATTGGGCAAATGCATGGCAGATGCTGTATAACGTGGATAAATATGAGGTTATCCACTTTGGTGGCACGAACAGGAAAGTAGACATATCTGAAATGTGGCCGATTCGGAAAAGGGGTGAAGCAACGAGACCCGGGTGTCATGGTTCACCAGTCATTGAATGCAGGCATGCCGGTAGGCAGGCAGGCAAGAACGCGAATGGTATGTTAGCATTCATAGCAAAAGGATTTGTGTATAGGAGCAGTGAGGGTCTACTGCAGTTGTACAGGGCTTTGGTGAGACCACACCTGGAGTATTGCCTGTAGTCTTGGTCTCCTAATATTTGGAAATACACTCTTGCCATAGAGGGAGTACAGAGAAGGTTAACTTCATTGATTCCTGGGATGGCAGGACTTTCATATGAAGAACGACTGGATAGACTCGGCTTATACTCACTAGAATTTAGAGGATTGAGGGGGGATCTTATAGAAACTTAGAAACTTCATAAGGGGTGGTGCAGGGTAGATGCAGGAAGATTGTTCCGATGTTCAAGACGTCCAGAACAAGGGTTCACCGATTTTTTTTTCCACTTTAGTTTTTATTGCTTTTGCGTATACACAATTAAAACACAAATATAACAACGAAATATATAACATTACAGTGAAACGTACAACAGTGTAGCGCGGTGGTCAGTTTAACATTAATGATGCAGTATACAGAACTATTGTTATATTAAACATTTTCCAATAACATATTATTGTCTATCAAAATTATACAGTGTTGATGTCTTTATTTTTATACCTAATCCACTTTTCCCATTTTCAGTTAAACTCGTCTTCTTTCACTGTTAGAGAATATGACATTTTCTCCATGACAAATATTTCCTGTACTATGTCTAACCATTGTCTAAGTCTGGGTGTGTCCGCTGCAAGCCAGTTTCATGTAATGGCCTTTCTGCCAACTGTGAGTAGGATTTTAACCAAGTTGTGATCTTCCTTTAGCACCACTGGATTCATATTACCCAGGTATAAAATGGAACACTTCTTGGAGACTATATATCCTAATACCGCCAGTAATTCTGAATTCACTCAGTCCCAAAATGGTTCTATATTTGGCAACTCCAGAAGATATGTGTATGGTTTGCGTGTGTTTGACCATATTGCCTCCAGCATGTTCGCTGCCTTAGAGTTTGCTTGCTTTTTATGTTAGGCGTAATAAAGAAACGAATCAACATTTTCCAATTAAATTCTCTTCAATTTTGTGAATTAGCGGATTCTGTAGTGTTACAAACATATGATGCCATTCTTCTTCTGAGATTGTAATGTTCATTTCCTTTTCCCGCTTAAATGTTACATAAAATGTAGTTTCAGCTTGGCATTCCATTAAACTATGATAAAGTTTAGAAATAATCCCTAATGTTTCGTGATGATACGCACTAACTATCACTTCTATCACTGGATTATTTTCTTCTAGTGCATCCATTTTTACCTTTTTATTGTAATAATCTCTCAGTTGGAGGTATCTAAACAAGCCTTGGTTCCGAAGTGCAAATATATCCTTCAAATCTTGAAAACTTCTCAGGTCTCCATTTTCAAAACAGTACAAAATGCAGTCATTCCTTTCTTCATCCAGTCTTTAAATGTTGAGTCATACATCCCATTTGTAAATTCATTATCCAAAGCTATCCATCTTAAAACGTTTTGTCGTTTATTCAGTTTAAGTTGTCTGGTAAGAGTGAACCATGTTTCTAAAGTAAATACCGTTATTGGGTATGATTAAACTCCTGATATGTCCACGAAACGCTTTTTACCCCAAAAGTGTTTGGATGTGGGGGACAGGGATTTATGTCTCAATCTCTTTCCACCTAACTAGATAGCTTTTAATGGTACCTTTTATTGGCAGAGAATGAAACAAGTACAATAGCCTTGACAAAATTTTCATTTTCACCACATTTATCTTACTACTAATATCCACTGGGGAGGCGGACCATCTTTCTACATCCTTCCGTATGTTTTGGTTGATGTGATTATAATTGGCCCCATACAACATTGATATATTTTTTGTTATATGTACCCCTAGGTATTTGATTGATTTTGAATCCCATTTAATATTATAATTTTGTTTGATTTCTTCTGGAGGAGGACAATTAAATAGGAGGATTTGAGTTTTTGAAATATTCACTTTATATCCTGCATAAAAACTAAATTAATCTATGATCCCCATCATCCTTGGAAATCAGGTGTTTGCCAATTAACCCTATCAAAAGCCGTTTCCGCGTCTAGACTTATCAGGACAGCACGCGTACATTCCTATTGAATCTTGTGTATTATATGTAGGGTTCTTCTAATGCTGCCTTATTTGATAATCCAGTTAAAGGTTCTCAGAAGAAGTGGGTCCAGCTCATTCGAAATATTTTATACCTGCCTGGGGCCTTGTTTGATTTCATCCTGCCAATTGTCATCTCTATCTCCTCCAGTGATATTTATGCTATGATTATTTTATGTTGTGTGTCTCCAATACAGGGCAGATCTATTGTACTTAAAAAAGTCCTCATTGATTCCCCATTCTCTGTAGAGGTTTGTGTATATAATTATTTGTAATATTCCTGGAGGATATATTCTATATCTTTTTGATCACTCTTCAAATTCTATGTAAATGGGACCTTAATTTTGTGTATGGTGTTGTCACCCTGATGTTTACGTAGCCTTCGGGCTAGTATTTTAGTGGATTTAGGGCCAAGCTAATAATTTGCCTGTTTTACAAATCTTGCTTTTTTTCTCCACCTCTTGACCCAATATTCCATCCATTTGTCCCCTCAAATCTTCTATTTGCTTATAAGTTCTCTGGTCCTTATTTGTTTTGCACTTCTGTTCTAAATCCTTCAGGTCTGTTATCGACTTGTTATATGTTTTCATTCTGGCCTTTTTATTATGTGATGCCCTCGCTATTAACCGTCCTCGTATTACAGCTTTCAATGCGTCCCATAGGATGGATGGGTCCACCTCCCCATTCTCATTCTCCTCTAGATATTTTTTGATTTCCAATGTAATATCATTAACAGTTGTTTTATCATTCAGTATTCCAACATTTAATCGCCACACTGTGTTTTTGCTGCTACTGTCCATTTGAATTGCTAAGTTTATGGCATTATGGTCTGATGCATTTGCCACACCAATTCTGCAATCCGTTACCCTATAACAGTCTTTTTTATGCATTAAGAAATAGTCTATTCTGGAGTAAACTTTCTAGAGGGTGAAAATTCCTCCAGATATCAAGAAAACCAATTTCTTGACAGGGTTCACATTTTAATGATGCGAGGGAAGTCTTTTTGGACCGAGATGAGAAAAGTTTTTTTTAACACAGAGAGTGGTGAATCTGTGGAATTCTCAGCCACATGAAGTAGTTGAGGCCAGTTCATTTGCTATATTTAAGATGGAGGTTGATGTGGCCCTGGTGGCTAAAGGGATCAGGGGGTATTGAGAGAAGGCAGGTACAGGATACTGAGTTGGATGATCAGCCATGATCATATTGTATGGCGGTGCAGGTTCGAAGGGCCGAATGGCCTACTCGTGCACCTAATTTCCATGTTTCCATGTGATTATGTATTGATTTGAGGTGAAGCGGCGATATGAAATGCTTTACAAATATTTATATGATTTCCAATTGAGCCTGAATGTCTTAGTCAGTTCGGAATGGTTCCAAGTTCTGAGAAACTCTGCGTTGAGGTGCTTTATTGTCGTAGTTGAGCTAGAGGAGGGGCTACATTTTGTGGAACGACGTGGCGATGCTTTTGGTGATCGTGTGGTAATGGGGACGGTGCTGTGGGAAGGCGGTTGTGGGTCCAGAAACTGCTGGAGATTCGGTGGGGCAGAAGAAGCGATCCTGGTGGCTGAATTCGACCACATACCAGCGTCACAAATGTCATCTTTGGATCAGGTCACTGAGGATCCTCAGCGTGCCGGGGAGTGAGCAGATGCGATGGAGAGTTCACGAATTCCTAAACCCCGCGGCACTCCGTTATTTTTACAATCAGAGTAAAGGGCGATTTCCCCACTTCTTTGAACTGCTGCCTGAACTTCGTCTGGGTGACGGCGTAGAGAGCCGTGTTTGTGCAGCAACTCAAGGTCTGCAGCATGGCGGCCAGTTCGCCAATGTAGATATGCGGATAGTCCCAGCTGGGAATTAACCCAGCCAGTCTGAACCACACAACATGCATCGCACGGAGCGCCCACAACACGATGAAATTCCCCGAGATAACCAGCAGTAAAATGAGGGATTTCCTGCGGGTCTCCATCTCCGGGTCTCTGCCACTTTCCCCATTGCTGGGACCCCGGAGTCTCCTGCGGGCTCTGCTCGCAACTAACACATATCTGATGGTCGAAGTGTTGAATAAAACAATGAGGACAATGGGATCACGGGGGTGATGAGATATTGGAGAAACTCCCTGATTCCCCAGACATTGAGGTTCGAACCCGGAATGTAGTAGAACAAAACCAGGGGGCATTAAATAGCAAGTACTTATCGCCCAACATAAAATACCAGAAAGTGTTCTTTAAACAGCACAGCATGGTCACTGTCCCTAGAACCACAGCCGCCGTTCTCTCGGTGCAATAATTTGTTTTCAGCTTCTGGCAACAAATGGCCACAAATCGATCAAAGGTGAAGGTGACGGTGAACCAGACAGAACAGTCCGTGACGGCGTAAAGCACGACGGCGTGGATATTACACACTGGGACGTCGAGCAGGAACTGAAATGCTTCCCAGTGTGCAATCGGAATCTGTCTCAGCATCAGGTCGAGAATAATGACCAGTAGATCGGCCGTTGCTTTGGCGATGAGGTAGCGACTGACACCTGTGGAGAGACCGCACTTTCCCCGGGACAGGACCATAATCGTCAGCGCGTTCACTGCGAGGAGGGAAGTAAACAGAGATATGGCAGCGGACAAAGCAAACTCACTTCACCATGAGAGTTTAGCTCATTAGTTTACTGTGAATCTGCTTCAGTGTGGGCTGGAGAACAGACACTCGTCCTGCTCTTTACGCCGGGACGTTGTGTTAGTGTGAATAAATCAGCACAGGGTTCTCCCTCTATTCATCGCCCAATGCGCCAATGTCAGGCTGTAGGGGACAATAATGGTTCCGATGCGGAGCATTACGCAGACACAGTGATAGTGAGCGAAACTGGGCCAGATCCCAGCAGGAACTGTTCGCAGCACTCGCTCCGAGGAGGGAAGCAAAGGAAAGCGTGTCGGTATCTCAAGATTGTTTTAAACCAGTAAAAACATGTACAACATGTAAAACTCCTATACAATCACTTTATTGTTTGCAGTGTACAGTTTCGACAGCTCCATGTAGATCGCCAGGCGCAGGGCAGCATTGAATTACAGCAGGAAAGTGAATTAAAGGAACTGGAATGCCGTTAACGATTGTTTACCGTTTTAATAAAATTAACTGTGTACATGGTAGCGCTGTAAGAATTACAAGTATAAAGGGTAAGCAACACGGTGATGAACAGTGTGAAACCTCTGATCCCCACAATCAGACACCATCAGCAAATTACCCATTACTCAGGCGAAGAATGCTTAAATAGAACACGTCATGAATGTCCGAGCTACAGACATCTATACCGGATGCCATAACCGCCGCTTCTCATCTTATGCTGCTCGGGAATTTAAACAGAGACTTACCTGGAAGAGCAACAAGGGCTAGGATGGGATAAAAGACAAGCTGAATATTCATGATTAACATATAGATCCGATCACTTAAGCTGTACGCAGACGTAAATATATCATCAGCCAAATAGAAGATACTCTTCTCCATCGCGGTAACTTCCCAGTCTACAGTTTTCAGAGACCGATCCGTTTGTGCAACATCGCACTCACCGTTTCTCGATTACACTCGGTAACAATGACTTCAGTCTCTAATATTCCCGGATTCCTATACATCAATCCAACATCCGACTTTATTGTACACAGATTCCCAATGGTTTTCTCCCTGTGTGGAGCTGCTGCTCTGTGTCGGTGACGGGCGGGATGCTCTCACTGACTCTCTCAAATCCCATCAACAGGAATCGTTTTTTATTGCAACTGGGAAATCTCCGGAGACACAACCGGGCTCCGTGCGGACTGACGTTAATTACACTCATTGAACAAACATCTACTGTTAACCCTTTTGTGTCCGGGCACAAAGTGCCTCACGGAAAGGGTAGCAGTCATTATGGGTGATGATGTCCATTATTTATGATCTGTCGAGTGGACTGTTAGTGCCAGGGAACAATCTGCCGAGCTGATAGAATCCGCAGCATTTCTCCGCAATCTCAATAATCGTGAGGATTAGTCTGAAATCGGAATGTTCAGATTAATCGTTTCCATGGACGAGAGCATGGAAGTGGAATTTCTGGGACCTTGATTAAATTAATCTGACATCTTGACATGGAGGGCAGGCATTACACAACTAAACGAACGGACATGCACCATTAGTTATATTTATATAAGGGATTTGGGGCACATCCAGCCACCCTATAATAAAGACATCCATCAGGATCGCTTTTAAAATATGTTCCTCTTACCTTAAACCGATGCCCTGTTGAAGATGATATTCCGACCACAGACAAAAAAAGTCGATCTCTGCTATCAATCCCTCATATCCTGATACATTTCGTTCTGGTGACCATGGCTGTCGGGAAGTTGTCACGTACTCCAATCTCAAGAGCCAAGAGTGTTTTATTGTCATATGTAGAGTGAAATCAACAATGTATTTTTCTTGCAGCAGCTTAGCACACCCGTAAAGAGAGCGCGCCCAGATAACACAAAGAACAAAATAAAGTTCAATAAGCTAAAATAATCAATATTAGGGCAAATCCAAAGCTGCAAGTCCCAAGCACAAACAGCACTTTTCGTAGTTCATAGTTTAGTTGGTGTTTGTGGTGGTCAAGAGCCCGGTTGTTATGGAAATAAATTGTCCCTGAAACTGGGGTAAGCACAGTTTGCAGACTCCGATATTCTTTCTCGGAGTTTGGGGCGTAACAAGAACGTGGCCAGGGTGGTGAGCACTCTATATGATTGCTGGTTGCCATTTCGTGACATTTCGTGACATTGATGGTGGATGGGAGGACCAGTCGGTGACCACCACGGTTTTTAATCTCCTACATTCCAGGGATTTCGAAGTGACGAACCAGTCCATGAATTTGCTGGGTTCACGAAAGATCTTCAGAAATATGCACGGCCAGGAACATAAAGCGGTCGACGTTCCCTGCATCGAGCCGTCGATGAAGACAGGTTTATCGATCTTTCGGCCTTCATATAGGATATGAATGAATGAATGAATGAATTTATTGGCCAACTAATCATATAGGAACAACTTGCCTTGGCGAATTTACAGGCATTTGGATGGCAAGGGCTAATTAGGGACAGTCAACATCGTATTGTACGTGGGAGGTCGTGTCTCACAAATCTGATTGATTGATTGATTGATTGATTGATTGATTGATTGATTGATTGATTGATTGATTGATTGATTGATTGATTGATTGATTTTTTTGAAAATGTGAGCAAAAAGTTTGATGAAGGCAGATCTGTGTAGTTTGTGTATGTGGACATTTGTAAGGTGTTCGACAAGGTTCCGCATGGTAGGCTGCTCGGGAAGATTTGATCTTATGCTATCCAAGAAGAGGTAGCAGAATTGATTGCAAATTATCTCCATGGAAGGAAGCGGAGGTTGATGGCGGAAGGTTGCTGCTCACAATGAAGGCCTGTGAATAGTGGTGTGCCACAGGGTTCAGTGCTGGGCCCGTTACTCTTTGCATCTACATCCATGATTTGGATGAGAATATACAGGGCAAGATTAGCAATTTTGCTGATGATACAAATGTTAGTGGTTTTGCAGATAGTGAAGATGGTTGTGAACGTTTGCAGCAGGATCTGGATCGATTGCCCAGGTGGGCAGTGGGATGTTTCATGGAATTTAATACAGAGAAGTGTGAGATGATGCATTTTGAGACGTCAAACAAGGGCAGGACCTAAACAATACATGCAATGCCTCTTGGTGGTGCTGTAGTGCAGAGTGATCTCGGAGTACAAGTGCATGGTTCCATGAAGGTCGAGTCGCAGGTAGATAAGGAGGTCAAAAAGGCTTTTCCCACTTTGGCCTTCTTCAGTTAGGGTATTGAAGTATACAGAACAATGAGAGGAATAGATCGGGTTGATGCTCAGACTTTTACCCAGGGTAGGGGACTCGAGGACCATGGGAAATTATGAATCAGAGGGGTACACTTTTCACACAGAGATTGGTGGGTGTATGGAACAAGCTGCCAGAGGAGGTAGTTGAAGATGGGCAATCCCATCATTTAAGAAAATGTTGGACAGGTACATGGATAGGACAGGTTTGGAGGGTTATGGTTCAAGTGCAGGGAAGTGCGGCTAGGATAGTTGGGACATTGAAGGAAGACAAAAGTGCTGGAGAAACTCAGCGGCTGCAGCAGCATCTATGGAGCGAAGGAAATAGGCAACATTTCGGGCCGAAACTCTTCTTCAGACTGATGGGGGGTGAGGGCGGGAAGAAGAAAAGCAAACGGAGGGGGAGGAGCCCGAGGGCTGAGGGAGTGCTAGGACGGGGAGGAGACAGCAAGGGCTAACGAAATTAGGAAAATTCAATGTTCAGTCCACCGGGATGCAGACTGCCGAAGCGGAATACGTGGTGCTACTGCTCCAATTTCCGATGTTGCTCACTCTGGACATGGAGGAGGCCCAGGACAGAGAGGTCGGATATGGAATGGGACCGGGAGTTGAAATGCTGAGCCACCGGGACGTCAGGTTGGTTAATGCGGACTGAGCGGTGGTGTTGGACGGTGCGATCGCCAAGCCTACGCTTAGTCTCACCGGTGAAGATCAGCTGACATCTAGAGCAGCGGATGCAATAGATAAGGTTTGAGGAGATGCAGGTGAACCTCTGTCGCACCTGGAAGGACTGCTTGGGTCGGGGGGGGGGGGGGAGATGGGAAGATGTGGCAAATGGTGGGAACACGTTGGAGGCCGCGAAACTGACATGGGACTATTTGCTGTATGTGCCGGCTAGTGGGGTGAAAAGTGAGGACAAGGGGGGCTCTGCCCTTGTGGCGAGTGGGGGGGATGGGAAGAGAGAGAAGTGTTACGGGGTTTCTAAGATACCCTGGTGTGAGCCTCGTCTATAGTAGGGGAGGGGAAGCCCCGTTCCCTGAAGAATGAGGGCATTTCCGATGCCCTGGTGTGGAACACCTCATCCTGGAAGCAGATGCTGCATAGACGGAGGCATTGGGGGTAGGGGATGGAGTCAGTATAGGAAGCAATGTGGGAAGAAGAGTAGTCTGGATAGCCATGGGAGTCAGAAGGTTTGTAGTAGCTGCCGGATAGAAGTATATCACCTGCGATGGAGATAGAGAGGTCAAGAAATGGTAGAGAAGTGTCGGAAATCGTCCAGGTGTATTTGAGTGCCGGATGGAAGTTGGTGGTGAAGCGGATGAAGTCGGGTATGTCGAACAAGGTTTGTTCGACGTACCCGACAAGGAGGCAGGCACAGCTGGGGCCCATGCGTGTGCCCATAGCTACGCCTTGTATTTGGAGGAAATGGGAGGATTCAATCGAGAAATTATTGAGGGTTAGGACCAACTCCGCTACGCGGAGGAGAGTATCAGTGGAAGGGTATAGGTGTTTCTCCTGTCGAGGAAGAACCGGAGGGCTTTGAGACCATACTGGTTAGGGGTGGAGGTGTTGAGTGACTGGACGTCCGTGGTGAATATGAGGGGGTGGGCGCCTAGAGAATGGAATGCACGGAGACAACGGAACGTGTCTGACTTGGCTTGAACATAGGTGGGGAGGGATTTAACCAAGAGGGAAAGGATGGAGTCACGGTACGTAGAAATTAGTTCGGTAGTGCACGAACAGGCAGACGCAATGGGTCTACATGGACAGTCAGGTTTGTGGATTTGTGGAGAAGGTAAAATCCGGGGCTAGGGAACGATGATGTTGGAGGCTCGGGGGGGGGGGGGGTCAGGGTGTCAGAGCTGATGAAGTCGGTAATGGTGCTAGAGATCGTGGCCTGGTGGCCGTCGTTGGCCATGGTCCAGGGGTAAATAGGAGGGGGTGCCCGAGTATTGGCGCGTGGCCTCAGCTTTGTAGAGATCGACGCGCCAGACTACCACGGCACCTCCCTTGTCGGCGGGTTTGATAACCCAGTGTGGGTTGTTGCGGAGTGAGTCGATGGCAATACGTTCGGGGGAGGGGGGGATTTTGGAGTGAGATAAGGGAGTCGAGAAGTTGAGGCAGTTGATGTCACGACAGCCGTTTTGAATAAAATGTTCTAAAGCCGGAAGGCCATGAGGGGGGTTTCCACGAGGAGGGTGTTCGTTGGAGGCGGGAAAGGGGATCATCAATATGGGCGAGGACTCTTTCCCATGGAAGAATGTTGTGAGGCGGAGGACCCGGTAGAAGAGCTCCAAGTCGTGGTGGGCGCGGAACTCATTGAAGTGGGGACGGAGGGGGACAAAGGTAAGATCTCTGCTGAGGACCGATTGTTCGGTTTCGGAGAGGGCAGGTCGGTGGGGATGGTGAACACACGGCAGGGATAGGGGTTGGGGCCGGAGGAAGGGAGGTGAGTGGACTGAGGTCGGGGCCATGTCTGGTTGGGGCCAGTGGCTGGTCAGGAGGTGGGGAGGTATGAAGACTGTAGCGTGGGTGGAGAAGAGCAGGGCGCACATAGTTTGAGGGGGATGGGGAAGACCCAGTGGAACAGCCAATGAGGTTACGAGGGATACACAAAAAGCTGGAGAAACTCAGCGGGTGCAGCAGCATGTAAGGAGTGAAGGAGATAGGCGACGTTTCGGGTCGAGACCCTTCTTCAGACTAGGTTACTAGGGAGTCGGGAACTCGCACTGGCACCCAGGAGTCCAGGTTGCAGGTGAGGTGACGGCTGCGGGCTGCTGGAGGGCGGTGGAACCGCTGGTAGGCGTCCGCTGGCAGTAAATTGCGGGTCGGCGGGCGATGCGTGGGAGGACCCGGTGGGCGGATGGTCGGTGGGGTGACGCGGTTCGGCCAGCACAGTGAGGGGGCGAGATGAATATGCCATGGTGCGACGGCCATGTTCGGTGAGCCCCGGTCCGGCAGCAACATTTGGTAGCTCCTCTCAAGCGGCGATGTTAGATGGGTCGGATGCGACTGCCATATTCGGCGGGCCCAGTGCGACGGCGATGTTGGAAGGGCCCCCTCCGGCGGCAATGTTAGATGGGCCAGGTGCGAATGAGATGTTGGATGGGCCCGGTGCGGCGATAAGGTTAGGCGGTCCCGGTTGATGGCGAGGTTCGACCATCGCGTAATGGTGGCGACAGTCGGAGGAATCGGGGAGGGGGGGATATACAGAGTTGCCGATGAGGCATTGTTGGGACATTGTTGACCGTTGTGGGCCGGAGTGTCTGTTTCCACACTGTATTACTCTATGACTATGACTATAATTGGATCTACACTAACGAAAGGACAAGCAATGCCGTGCGAAGTGCAAAAATGTTACTTGAACCATTTGGAATAGCAATGTTTGTAGTTGGCTCTCACAATGTGGACGCAAATGCAATGTGATACATTTCGTGCGTCTTCCGGAACAGCCATTAGAATAATACGTGGAGATGAACGTTGTATAATTTGGTTGAAATATTGCCCAACTCACTGCCGACCACTGCCAACAAACCGACCACATCCGAAGGGAATATGAATACGGCGGGTGTTCACGGGTTAATAATTAACCTGAAGGCCGAAAAATATACCAATGTTCCACCATTAACGTTACTTTCCGGGCAAAACAAGTTAAAATGCAAACATTTTCCGTGAATTGAACGGGGAGAAGGCCAGACGCTGTGGGAAGGTGACAAAACCAAGGAAGTTAAATTACTACTTTAATCTGCAGATTTCGGTCCATCGGGAGAAGTTTCATTTTCTTGCATTTCCACGTCTGCCATGTCTGACAGGAGTTGATTAAAGGCCACTTGATGAAAGTTCAGGATCAACATGTCCTTGTAAGGAGGAGGGAGAAGGATGACAAATGGCCTTTGAGGACCAAGGTGATTGTCTGTCGGGTCAATGCATTAAGGGAAGCGCATGACGAGTTTAAGAAAATGGACGGCACGGTGGCGCAGAGGTAGAGGTTCAGCCTTCCAGCGCTTACAGATTCACTGACCCGGATTCGACCGCGCCGAAGCATGCTGTGTGTACGGAGTTTGCACGTTCTCCAGTGTCCATGTGATTTTCTCCGAGATCTTCGGTTTTTCCCCACACTCAGAGGACGTACATGTTAGTAGGCCAATTGGCATGGTATGAATGCAAATATTGTCCCTAGTGTGTGTAGGATAGTGTTGAAAATACCATTAGCAAATTTGCAGATTACACAAAGATGGCTGGCAGTTTAATTGTGAAGAGGATGCTATGAGAATGCAGGGTGACTTGGACAGGTTGGGGGGGGGGGTGGGCAGATGCATGGGAGTTGATGTTTTATGCGGATACATGTGTGGTTATTCACTTTGGTAGCATAAACAGGAAGGCAGATTACTGTCTAATTGTCATCAAGTTGGGAAAAGGGGAAGTACAACGGTATGTGGGGGTCCTTGTACATCAGTCTATGAAAGTAAATATGCAGATACAGTAGGCAATGAAGAAAGCGAATGCCATGTTGGCCTTTATAACAAGAGAAAGCGAATATAGGAGTGCAGTTGTACAGAACACTGGTGAGACCACACCGGGAGTTTTGTGTGCAGCTTTGGTCCACTAATTTGAGGAAGGACTTTCTTGCTATTGAGGGAGTGCAGCGTAGATTTACATCCCGGGGTGGCGGGACTGCCATATGCTGAGTGAATGGAGCAGCTGGGCCTGTACACCGTGTAGTTCAAAGGGATGAGAGGGGATCTCATTGAAATATGTAAGATTGTTAAGGGCTTGGACACAATAGAGGCAGGAAACATGTTCCCGATTTTGGGGGAGTCCAGAACCAGGTGCCACAGTTTAAGAATAAGCAGTAAGCCATTTAGAACGGAGACGAGGAAACACTTTTCCTCACAGAGAGTGGTGAGTCTATGGAATTATTTGTCTCAGACGGCGGTGGAGGCAGGTTGTCCGGATGCTTTCAAGAGAGAGCTAGATAGGGCTCTTAAAAATAGCGGAGACAGTGGATATGGGGAGAAGGCAGGGACGGGGTACTGATTGGGGATTAACGGCCATGATCACATAGAATGGCGTGCTGGCGCGAAGGGCCAAATGGCCTACTCCTGCACCTATTGTCTATTGTCTATTGATAGCGTTAATGTGCAGGGATCGTTGGACGCTGTGGACTCGGTAGGCCGAATAGCCTATTTTCACGCTGTATCTACAAACTAATCTAATGATGACAGCAAACAAGGCCTTTAAAAAATATAATGCAACGTGGGAAAAAACCCTCAAATGGTTTAATTATCAGGTCCAAAAAGGGACCTCTGTTTTGTAGAGTAAGATTGAAAAAAGGCCCAAGGATTTGTGTGCCTACTTAAAAAAAAATCACTGGAAAGTAGGTACACCTCAGGGTACATACATACACTGGACACCTCAGGATACATACATACACTGTGCACCTCGGGATACACACCTACATTGTACATACACCTCCAGGATAAAGGAGGGAATTTGTGCTTGGAGTTCGGAGATGTAGGCTGGGTACGAAACAAATACATTGCATTTGTGTTGACTAATGAGAAGAACACGGTGGATAGTGAGATGTATGTGGCGAATACTAACCTGCCAAAGGTAGACACAAAATGCTGGAGTAAATCAGCGGGTGAGGCAGCATCTATGCAGATACATAATGGGCGACGTTTTGGGTCGAGACCCTTCTTCAGGTTATCTACCTTCGATATTAACCAGCATCTGCAGTTCTTCCTTTCTAATCTGCCAAAAGCAGTTTGAATTTGAGAAGGAGGAGGTTTTGGGATTCGTGAAGTGTATTAAGCTGGATAAAATCCGCTGGCATCTATTTCGGGCTATTGAGTGATGAAGGAAAGGAGATTGCACGAACATTGATGGAGATAATTCTCGAGCCACTGGCGGGGTCAGAGTTGAATGGGAACAAGCTAATGTTGTTCCACTGTTTTAGTAAGGGTTCAGATATAATTTAGCGAATGAGAGGTTGGTGAGCATCATGCCACCAGTAGGAAAGCTATTGTAGAGTATAATGTAGGAAAGGATTTCCTCACATTTGGATGGCAATGAGTTAATTAGAGTCAGTCAGCGAGGCTTTGAACGCGGCACGTCGTAGTTTACTAATTCGATCGTGGTTTTTTGAGGAGATAACACATGGAATCGATTGGGATAGCATGTTCAATGTCTGCATATAATTTTGTACGGCATTTCATCAAGTCCCCCATGATAGGGGAATCCGAGATTAAGATGCACGGGATCTACAGTGTTTTAGTCGCATGGATTTAGAACTGGTTTATTGATTAAAAAAAAGGCGGAGGATTTGGTGGAAGAACGATGTTCACGCGGAGGATCTATGACCAGTTGAGTTACAAGTAGATCGGTGCTGGGACTTCTATTAATATGACTTCGACATAAAAGTAGATTACTAAATAGTTGTGGTCGCCGTCTCTGTGGAAGGCTTCAAAGTATGCCGCAGATTATAAACCAGGAACAGAAATAAATGGAGAAATGGCGGACGGCCCGGGACCGCTGGAGCGAGTGGAGGAGGGTCAGGGGCAGTGAGTAGATAAATCCAGCGCGGGGCTTGTTCAGGCAGAGGCCCGTGACCGTTGGAGCGAGTGGAGGAGGGTCAGGGGCTTGTTTTTACCTAAATCCGGAACATTCCATACTGAATAGGGAGGTTTCTGGTGGAAGCCGCTGATTGGTGGAAGCAGACTAGAGGAAGCAGCTGATTGGTTAGTATTTCTGCTTTCTGGTTAAAGGTACCGGGGGTTAGTAAAGGTACAGTGCTTTAGTAAAGGTACAGTGGGTTAGTAAAGGTACAGTGTTTTAGTAAAGGTACAGTGCTTTAGTAAAGGTACAGTGCTTTAGTAAAGGTACAGTGTTTTAGTAAAGGTACAGTGCTTTAGTAAAGGTAAAGTGGGTTAGTAAAGGTACAGTGTTTTAGTAAAGGTACAGTGTTTAAGTAAAGGTACAGTGTTTTAGTAAAGGTACAGGGGGTGAGTAAAGGTACATTGTTTTAGTAAAGGTACAGTGTTTCAGTAAAGGTACAGTGTTTTAGTAAAGGTACAGTGGGTTAGTAAAGGTACAGTGCTTTTGGTTTGTATAATAAAGGTGTAGGT
Source organism: Raja brachyura (assembly GCA_963514005.1). Next base: position 3,931,974 of record OY740827.1, on the reverse strand, counting down.
TAAAGGTCACGTTGGGAGCAGCTGTTTGAGTCAGATGCCTGCTGATTTCTCACAGCAGTTTCTATTATATTATACTGGTATCGGATCCAGGGTAAGGCGAGAGAATGTCAGCCAGAGCAGTGTACTGTACTGCATGTCAGACGTGGGAGGTCATGGTGTCGGATCGCCCTCTTGACGTCCACATCTCCATCAGGTGCAGAGAGATGGGGCTCCTAAGGGACCGTATTAGGATCCTGGAGCAGCAGCTCGATGACCTCTGCCTGGTCAGGGAAAGTGAAAATGTGATAGAGGAGAGTTATAGGGAGGTGGTCACTCCAAAACCACAGGAGAGAGACATGTGGGTCACGCTAAGGAAGGGCAAGGGGCAGAGGCATGAACGAGTGAGTACTCCAATGTCAGTACACCTGGCAAATAAGTACTCCTGTTTGAGTACGGATGGGGGTGACAGCCTACCCGGGGGTAGCGACAGCGGACGGGCCTTCAGCACAGAGACCGGCCCTGTTGCTCCGAAAGGTAGGGGAAAAAAGAGGACGGCAATAGTAATTGGGGACTCTATTGTTAGGGGGTCGGATAGGCGATTCTGTGGACGCAGTCGGGAGACCAGGATGATGGTCTGTCTCCCTGGTGCCAAGGTCTTGGACGTGTCTAGACGTGCCAAGATATCCTCAAATCAGAGGGAGAGGAGCCTGAGGTCGTGGTACATATAGGTACCAATGACATAGGTAAAAAAAGGGAAGAGGTCCTGAAGGGAGGATTTAAGGACTTGGGAGGAGAGTTGAGGAAAAGGACCAAAAAGGTAACAATCTCAGGATTACTGCCTGTGCCACGTGACAGTGAGAGTAGAAATGGAGCAAGGTGGATGATAAATGCTTGGCTGAAAGATTGGTGCAGAGGGCAGGGAATCAAGTTTCTGGATCATTGGGACTTCTTTTGGGTTAGGTGGGACCTGTACAGAAAGGATGGGTTGCACTTGAACCCGAGGAGGACGAATATCCTGGCGGGGAAATTTGCAATGGCCACTGGGGAGACTTTAACCTAGAATGGTTGGGGCGAGGGATGTAAATAACAAAAGCTAGTAGACAGAATGGGAGGCAGGAAGCAGAAAAGGGAAGCACTCGGACACAAGAGGAGAAAGAAAAAAATGGAAATAAACAGAGAATAAGAGATGGGGGGTTTCTTAAATGTGCATATTTTAATGCTAGGAGCATTGTAAGAAAGGTGGATGAGCTTAGAGTCTGGATAGACACCTGGAAGTATGATGTTGTGGCGATCAGTGAAACATGGTGGCTGGAGGGCTGTGATTGGAAACTAAATATTCCAGGATTTCGTTGCTTCAGGTGTGATAGAATTGGAGGGGCAAGAGGTGGAGGTGTTGCATTGCTAGTCAGGGAACATATTACAGCAGTGCTTTGGCAGGATAGATTGGAGGGCTCATCTAGGGAGGCTATTTGGGTGGAACTTAGAATTGGGAAAGGTGTAGCAACACTTATAGGCGTATATTATAGACCACCAAATTGGGAACGAGAATTGGAAGAGCAAATATGTAAAGAGATAGCAGATATTAGTAGTAAGCACAAGGTAGTGGTTGTGGGAGATTTCAACTTTCCACACATAGACTGGGAAACACATTCTGTAAATGGGCTGGATGGTTTGGAGTTTGTAAAATGTGTGCAGGATAGTTTTTTGCAGCAATACATAGAGGTGCCTGCTAGAGGAGGGGCAGTGCTGTACCTCCTGTTAGGAAATGAGACGGGACAGGTGGCGGAGGTATGCGTTGGGGAGCACTTCGGGTCCAGTGATCACAATACCATTAGTTTCAAAATAATTATGGAGAAGGACAGAACTGGGCCTAGGGTTGAGATTTTTGATTGGAGAAAGGCTAACTTTAACGAGATGCGAGATGATTTAAAAGGACATTTTGTTTTATGGGAAAGATGTAGAGGAGAAATGGAGGACATTTAAAGGGGAAATTTTAAGAGTACAGAATCTTTATGTTCCTGTTCCGTTGAAAGGAACCAGTAAAAATTGGAAAGAGCCCTGGTTTTCAAGGGAAATTTGACATCTTGTTCGGAAAAAGAGGGAGATCTAAAATAATTATAGGCAGCATGAAGTAAATGAGGTGCTTGAGGAGTATAAGGAATATAAAAAGAACCCTAAGAAAGAAATTAGAAAAGCTAAAAGAAGATATGAGGTTGCTTTGGCAAGTAAGGTGAAAGTAAATCCAAAGGGTTTCTACATCTATATTAATAGCAAAAGGATAACAAGGGATAAAATTGGTCCATTGGAGAGACCGAGTGGACAGCTATCTGCAGAGCTAAAAGAGATGGGGGAGATATTGAACAATTTCTTTTCTTCGGTATTCACCAAGGAGAAGAATATTGAATTATGTGAGGTAAGGGAAACTAGTAGAGTAGCGATGGATACTATGAGCTTCAAAGTAAAAGAAGTACTGACACTTTTGAAAAATATAAAAGTGGATAAGTCTCCAGGTCCTGACAGGGTATTCCCTTGGACATTGAGGGAAGTTAGTGTAGAAACAGCCGGGGCTATGACAGAAATATTTCAAATGTCTTTAGAAACGGGAATAGTCCCCGAGGATTGGCGTAATGCGCATGTTGTTCCATTGTTTAAGAAGGGTTCTAAAAGTAAACCTAGCAATTATAGACCGGTTAGTTTGACTTCAGTGGTGGGCAAATTAATGGAAAAGATACTTAGAGATAATATATATAAGTATCTGGATAAAGAGGGTCTAATTAGGAACAGTCAACATGGATTTATGCCTGGAAGGTCATGTTTGACTAATCTTCTCGAATTTTTTGAAGAGGTAACCAGGGAAATTGACGAGGGTAAAGCAGTGGATGTTGTCTATATGGACTTCAGTAAGGCCTTTGACAAGGTTCCTCATGGAAGGTTGGTTAAGAAGGTTCAACTGTTGGGTATAAATGCAGGAATAGCAAGATGGATTCAACAGTGGCTGAATGGGAGAAGCCAGAGGGTAATGGTGGATGGCTGTTTGTCGGGTTGGAGGTAGGTGACTAGTGGGGTGCCTCAGGGATCTGTGTTGGGTCCTTTGTTGTTTGTCATGTACATCAATGATCTGGATGAAGGTGTGGTAAATTGGATTAGTAAGTATGCAGATGATACCAAGATAGGGGGTGTTGCGGATAATGAAGAGGATTTCCAAAGTCTACAGAATGATTTAGGCCAGTTGGAAAAATGGGCTGAAAGATGGCAGATGGAGTTTAATGCTGATAAGTGTGAGGTGCTACACCTTGGCAGGACAAATCAAAATAGGACGTACATTGTAAACGGTATGGAATTGAAGAAAACAGTTGACAAGAGGGATCTGGGAATAACCGTGCACAGTTCCTTGAAGGTGGAATCTCATATAGATAGGGTGGTAAAGAAAGCTTTTGGTATGCTAGCCTTTATAAATCAGAGCATTGAGTATAGAAGCTGGGATGTAATGTTAAAATTGTACAAGGCATTGGTGAGACCAAATCTGGAGTATGGTGTACAATTTTGGTCGCCCAATTATAGGAAGGATGTCAACAAAATAGAGAGGGTACATAGGCGATTTACTAGAATGTTGCCTGGGTTTCAACAGCTAAGTTATAGAGATAGGTTGAATAAGTTAGTTCTTTATTCTCTGGAGCGCTGAAGGTTAAGGGGGGACTTGATAGAGGTCTTTAAAATGATGAGTGGGATAGACAGAGTTGATGTGGACAAGCTTTTCCCTTTGAGAATAGGGAAGTTTCAAACTAGAGGACATTACTTTAGAATTAAGGGACAGAGGTTTAGGGGTAACATGAGGGGGAACTTCTTTACTCAGAGAGTGGTAGCGGTGTGGAATGAGCTTCCAGTGAAAGTGGTGGCGGCAGGTTCGTTGGTATCATTTAAAAATAAATTGGATAGGCATATGGATGAGAAGGGTATGGAGGGTTATGGTATGAGTGCAGGCAGGTGGGACTAAGGGAAAAAAGTTGTTCGGCACGGACTTGAAGCGCCGAGATAGCCTGTTTCCGTGCTGTAATTGTTATATGGTTATATGGTTATATGAGATGCAACTGAATGTTGTTACGACCCCAGCCATAAGTATGATGACAGGGCAGTCCTGAAACTATTGATGGCGCTATAGCTCAATCCTTCATCAGAATATAGCGTTGACAGAAATTCTACCACATCTGAGATGCCTGCCGTGTGATCTGCAATGTTCCCCTGTGAACGGAACGTCTCCCATTTCCTGATATGAGAGGTATACTGTTTTTTGGTACTATTCCTCCAGGTCGCAGCAATCACATCCACGGCACGATCGGATAGTCCAAGCCCCAGGTATGACCTCCTCAGAATCTGCAAATTAACAGATCAATACGATCAAGTAAAGGATGTAAATCTACAGTTACAGGGTGTAGCAGTAGGTCACTGCGTTTCGGATCACCCATAATTGGCTGTGTTGTTTTGTCCAAAGCGAGAGGGAACCATGGCTGATTAGGCCAGTCGGGTACCACCAATACTCCTGAAACGGTGTCCTGCTTGATCTTCAGCAAGCACCGTCAGATGAAGCAAAATGGAGGAAACGCATATAAAAGCATTCCACCCCAATGTAGCGAGAATACATCTATCGCTAAAGCCCCAAGGTCTTCTTCCAATTAAACATATTTAGGTAACTGGTGATTGAGTCTGGATGCAAACAAATCGATATCTGGCATCCCATATCGAACAACAGTATAATTAAATACTTCATGATTCAAAATACATTCTGTGTTGTCATTGAATTTGCGTGACTTGGTGTCTGCCATCATATTGAGCCTATCTGGTAGGTAGATAGCTGAAAGTTTCAGCTACCTACCTAGATTTTGACTTGATTCAACCCATGTGATTAACGTAGGCTACTGCCGTAGTGTTGTCAATCTGACGTTGAACATGTAGGTGATTTATGGTTGTACAATATGCTTTAAGGCCATAAAACGCTCCCAATAACTCTAAATAATTGATTCCATGTGATTGAATCAATGACATGCATATTCTATCTGCCTCCACAGCTAGAGATGGCATCTGTAGCACCACAACCTAAGGCACTAACATCAATCTGTAAAACAACTGAGGGTTCCTCAACCACAATTTTGCTGGAGCAATTTGAAATGTTCATAATCCACCAGGGCAATTCAGCAATGGCTTCAGCTGGTTATTGCATGGGCCTGTCGAAATGACCTGCATGTATTCTGACTGCCTGTTCGTTTGCACGTTGTAAATTTTGGTAATGCAAAGGTCCATACTGTGCAGCTGGAAAGGCAGCCACTAATTTGCCAACCATGCTGGCCCCCTGTCTAATTGAAGGTTGTTGCCCACCATGAGCTTGTTACAGCCTTTAATTAAATCTAATATCTTGCCCATTGGCAAGGTCACAAACGTGCGAGTTGAGTTAATAGTTAATCAATCAATCACTATAACTGGTATCAATTTGGATTTGTTGATGAATGAGGAACCCCAATCCCTTAAATAAGAGTTTAGCAACTGAGACTGATAATTCAGCTGTTGCTCGGGTCTTTCCTATTATCAATATATCATCCAAATAAGCCATTACCATATGGCCCATAGCTCGTAGTAGCCCCAATACTGGTTTTAACAGTTTTATAAATAATCTAGGTGCCGAGGTTAACCCATTAGGCAGTGCATTAAATTTCCATAATTGTCTCATCCAGCTAAATTTCAAATACCTCCGATGATTCAAAAGAATAAATCGGGGAAGGTGGTGCATCCATGGATAACAAGGGAAATCAGGGATAGTATAAAAACAAAAGATGAGGCATAGAAATTTGCCAGAAAAAGCTGCCTACCGGAGGACTGGAAGAAATTCAGAATCCGGCAGAGGAGGACAAAGTGCTTAATTAGGAAAGGGAAAATAGATTATGAAAGGAAACTGGCAGGGATCATAAAAAATGACTGCTAAAATTTTTATAGATATGTGAAGAGAAAGAGACTAGTTAAAACAAATGTTGGTCCCTTGCAGTCAGAAACAGGTGAAATGATCATGAGGAACAAGAACACGGCAGACCGATTGAATAACTACTTTTGTTCTGTCTTCACTAAGGAAGACATAAATAATCTGCCGGAAATAGCAGTGGAACGGGGGTCAAATAAGATGGAGGAACTGAGTGAAATCCAGGTTAGCCGGGAGGTGGTGTTGGGTAAATTGAACGGATTGAAGGCCGATAAATCCCCATGGCCAGATAGTCTGCATCCCAGAGTACTCAAGGAGGTAGCCACAGAAATAGTGGATGCATTAGTGATAATTTTTCAAAATTTCTTAGATTCTGGAGTAGTTCCTGAGGATTGGAGGGTAGCTAATGGCATCCCACTTTTTTAAAAAGGAGGGAGAGAGAAAGCGGGGAATTACAGACCAGTTAGTCTAACATCGGTAGTGGGGAAACTGCTAGAGTCAGTTATTAAAGATGGGATAGGAGCGCATTTGGAAAGTGGAAAGCAGCGCATTGGACAAAGTCAGCATGGATTTACGAAAGTGAAATCATGTCTGACAAATCTGATAGAATTTTTCGAGGATGTAACTAGTAGAGTGGATAAGGGAGAACCAGTGGATGTGTTATATCTAGACTTTCAGAAGGCTTTCGACAAGGTCCCGCATACGAGATTAGCATACAAAGTTAATGCACACGGTATTGGGGGTTCAGTATTGATGTGGATAGAGAACTGGCTAGCAGACAGGAGGCAAAGGGTAGGTGTAAAGGGGTCCTTTTCAGAATGGCAGGCAGTGACTAGTGGGGTACCTCAAGGCTCAGTGCTGGGACCCCAGCTATTTACAATAGATATTAATGATTTGGACGAGGGAATTCAATGCAACATATCCAAATTTGTAGATGACACCAAGCTGGGGGTATAGTTAGGTGTGAGGTGGATGCTTGGTGGCTGCAGGGTGATTTGGATGGGCTGAGTGAATGTGCAGATGCATGGCAGATGCAGTATAATGAAGGTATGTTACAAAACTTACCTTTACCGGCGCTGCACTTCTGCCTCTCCCCGTGTGCGTGACTTTCGCGCCTTGCAGAGGGGGGCGGGCTTAAAGTGCCGTTTTTCCACAAGCAGGACAAATCGATGAATGTCGGGCGATTTGGTTGCTGAAGAAAAATCGCTCCGACATTTCATCAATGGTGGTATTTTTAAATTACTCTAGATTATTTATTAACTAGAGTAATTTAAAAATCACCTTCAAAAGCCGTGACCGCAGACAACCGGAAGCATTTTGCGTAGGGAAGAAAAAAAGGTAAATAGTTTATTTTTATATTAAAAGTTGGTTTTTCGGAGGCATTAATAATATTTTTATGTTGCGAAATGGGTTCCCCAAAAAATGTATGAACCCCCAGTATTTTTCCCCCCGACTTCACTACTAACCGCAACGTTCCAATCCACCGCATTCCGCTAAAACCCACTCGCTAGTTGATTTAAATGGCCATTAATTTACAGGCATAAAACACTAAAATTCTTCCATTTGGCCCAGAAATTCATGACAATTAGATTTAAAAATTATGTTATATTGTGGATTATTGTGTGAATGTTATTTGGACACTTAGGCAATTTTTAAAAAGTTTATCTTTTCTTAAGAAATTGATAGATGTTTAGATCTACTCATTGAATTTTGTAATTAGCTACAATTAGATAACTAACTCATTATATGCTTTAATTTCAGGTCATCCAAGTAAGATTGTTTAATATTTGTTCCAGAATGCTTCAATCTATAATAACTGAAAATTTCATTGAGGTCTCTTAATTTTTAAGAATGTTATGGTCATTTAACTTTTCCAGATCACAGCTTTTGAGTTAAGTCAATTGAAAGGCAATGGGAAGCAAGATGCTCATTTCCGAGTATGAAAATGGCCATAACTTTCTTAATACTGAAGATATGAAAGTAAATTAGGTGTCAAATTAAACTTCTTTTTATGCTTTATCTGTTGGGATAAATTGCAGACTTGATTTTTAAAATCTCAAAAGTTTGTAACATTGCTATATAATGTGGATAAATGTGAGGTTATCCACTTTGGTGGCAAAAACATGAGGGTAGACTATTATCTGAATGGTGGCAGATTAGGAAAAGGGGAGATGCAACGAGACCTGGGTGTCATGGCACACCAGTCATTGAAAGTAGGCATGCAGGTGCAGCAGGCAGTGAAGAAAGCAAATGGTATGTTAGCATTCATAGCGAAAGGATTTGAGTATAGGAGCAGGGAGGTTCTACTGCAGTTGTACAGGGTTTTGGTGAGGACACACCTGGAGTTTTGCGTGCATTTTTGGTCTCCAAATCCGAGGAAATACATCCATGCCATAGTGGGGGTACAGAGAAGATTCACCAGACTGATTCCTGGGATGGCAGGACTTTCATATGAGGAAAGATTGGATAGACTCGGCTTTTACTCGCTGGAATTTAGAAGATTGAGGGGGTATCTTATAGAAACTTACAAGATTCTTAAGGGGTTGGGCAAGCTTGATGCTGGAAGATCGTTCCCGATGTTGGGGGAGTCCAGAACAAGGGGTCACAGTCTAAGGATAAGGGGGAATTCCTTTAGGACCGCGATGAGGAAAACATTCTTTACACAGAGAGTGGTGAGTCTCTGGAATTCTCTGCCACAGAAGGTAGTTGAGGCCAGTTCATTGGCTAAATTTAAGAGGGCGTTAGATGTTGCACTTGTGGCTAAAGGGATCTGGGGTATGGAGAGAAGGCAGGTATGGGATACTGAGTTGGATGATCAGCCATGATCGCATTGAATGGCGGTGCAGGCTCGAAGGGCCGAATGGCCTACTCCTGCACCTATTTTTCTATGTTTCTATGTTTCTATGATCCCTATGAACAGGCACTGAGTAATATGCATCTTTAAGTTCTTTACATGCCATGTAACATTCTCTGGAAGCCAGTTGTTTGGCAGCAACAAATGTTTCCTTTTTTATATGTTTATACTGCAAATAAGGGTTAAGAATTGTCAAGTCAAGTATGATTCGGCATCCTTTTTTGGCTTTGGAAAATATTAGACACGAATTGTTGAGATTGATAACGTGTCTTCTCAATTACCCCTTTTTTATATACTTTTTCAATTTCAGCTTGTACCTCCAAATTCTCTTTTTGTGAGAAAATGAGTGTCCGACTTGGGGTATGCTGTATAGGAGGACACTAACCAGGAAGGAATTCAGTCCGGAACCCTGGAATACTGTGCTGTATTAACAAATCTGATGATATCCCATACCATTCCTTGAGAAACAAGTGTAATCTTCCTCCAACGTAAGTGATTCCAACTTGCTATGTTCCTACAAGAACCAGACCCACCTACCTCCATGATTACCTGTGGGGTCATCTGTCCTCTGTTTCTGAGAAAAGGCATGTTCACCCGTGCCCCTTCCAGCGTGCGCCAGTTGCGCACATTGGCGAATGGGTGACTTGGTCCTGGACCTGTCCCGGTTTCAGCAAGCCGTTTAAAGGGATATTGCCGCCACAGCGCTCTGGCACTCAACGGTACTTCAATAAGTCCGACCGTCTTTGCCACGTCATCCAGTCGTTAGACTCTTTTTGCGAGTCTTCACCAAACATCAGATTTGGTGGCTGAATATTACTCGGTTTGCACAGAGCTGCGAACTTCGGTTTGATGGTGGGGCGGACTTTTCCTCAGACAGTTGATCTCGAAGTGCGTATCACACATGAGGGCCAAGGCATCGTGCTGAACATCACACAGGTGCCCTCCATCCACCGACCTGGCGACTGCTGTACTGCTCGAGGCGAGGAGCTTTAGCACCCTCTGTAGCCTCATTTCCTTAGCCCTCATGCCTAAGCTCACATGACCCCATATGGCGTGGTTCACAGCCGGCACTTTGAGTAGGACACCAATCGACGGTCTCATACTTTCTGACTGTTTCATCGACAATGAGCTCTTGAAGCTGGTAGTTAATACTTGCAGCCAACTCTTCACCCAGCGGCTCTCCTGTGTTTGTTGGGATGGCAAATCTTGCTGCTAGAGATGGTACATCGGAACCTTACCCTTCATCCCTTGTGGTATGCCCCATGGCTATACCGTCAGACTTGGCGTCAGAATAACATTGACGCACGCTCTCCTCCTCCAAGAGGGAGATATTAAGAAGCCCTATTTCAGGCGCTGCTGGCGCGGGCTATCCAATAGGCTGACGAAGTGTGTCTAGATGAAGCATCCTCTCCATTAGGATCTCCATTCTGGATAACCGGTCCAAGACGTTATCCCTTCCCGGAGGAAAACCCTCCCGACCCGACTCGTCAGAGTCCACGGGCAGGGCAGACTTTTTGGTGGCTTTGCGCCTCAATGGAGCAGCCACAATGCTTTCAGGCACGTAGTCTGTAGTGGCTGTTCGTACCGCTTGCGACTCTGTAGGTGAGCTAGGCGGCCGCCCTCTACCCGCACTCCGGTGGGCTTCCGGTGAGTATTTTCCCGGCAGCTCGCCTCGACTTCACCCGTGACGTTTTCTCCATAATTGGAGTTGCTCCTGAAACAAGAAGTTATCAAGCGCAGAAAACGACCTCCGACTAACTTTTACACTTACCTGAGGCTTTTTAAAACTTACCGCTGGAGGAGCGATGATCCTCCCAACCTGACGCTCCACCATGCGTCAGACGTAATGACGCGCATGTGGACTGGCGGCGTTCTTCACGAAATCACTCACATGACTCCGAAGTATAATCAGGCATGTTACCCAGTATACAGTCCAAATCTTTGATAGCATGAAACGTATTCCTCCATGTCCGATCAACTCATGAATGTGTGTTTACAACAACATTGAAGTGTGAAAATCCTTCGAGTGAATAGCAGTATTTTTAGCAATAAAGTTCACCGTTAGGTTTGATTTTATTTCAGGAGAATCAGGAGGGATTTCAAATCCCAGCTCTGTCTGGGGCCATTCTCTTGGCCATTCTCTGTCTGGCTCACATAGTGATGTTAGTTCATTATTCCTTGGCTCCAGAAGCGGTTCGCTGTCAGTTCGCTGTCAGTTTGCTGGAAATTTCATTTTGATTTTGTGTTAACATATTTCAGTTGTACAATATTAGTAACTCCAATGCTGTTTCCATTGGCAGATTGGCTTTGTCCAAATCCATCTCCCCGGTTTATTTGGCCCTGTCATTTAGTGGAATGCTTTCAAAATCATCGCTGATCCACTTGGAAACTGTACATCCTCCCTAATTGCAAAGATTGTCTTATGAACAAAGACTGCATAGACTCGGTTTATACTCTCTAGAATTTAGGAGATTGAGAGGGGTTCTTATAGAAACTTACAAGATTCTTAAGGGGTTGGACAGGCTAGATGCAGGAAGATTGTTCCCGATGTTGGGGACTTCCAGGACAAGGGGTCACAGCTTAAGGATAAGTGGGAAATCCTTTTGGACCGAGATGAGAAGGATTTTTTTCACACAGAGAGTGGTGGGTCTCTGGAATTCTCTGCCACAGAGGGTAGTTGAGGCCAGTTCATTGGATATATTTAAGAGGGAGTTAGATGTGGTCCTTGTGGCTAAGGGGATCAGAGGATATGGAGAGAAGGCAGGTACGGGATACTGAGTTGGATGATCAGCCATGATCATATTGAATGGCGGTGCAGGCTCGAAGGGCCGAATGGCCTATTCCTGCACCTAATTTCTATGTTTCTATGTTTCTATAAGTCAGAGGTTCATCTGGTTGAATTGCATCCTGCTCAGTAGACATGGATGTTAAGAAATCATCCTTGTAGAGATTATTCTTGAAAGAGTTTCTTACTTAATGAAATGTTGTATTCTCCTCAAACTTGCGTTTCAAAGTCAGGGCACTTTGCTCTGCCACACGACGATTATTCGATAAACTGACACTTTCTTGTTTGAAAGGACAGTCCAGACAATAATGTCCGTCAATCTTTACTGAGTGGTTCATAATATCCATGAACTTCAACTCTTCATTGGACACCTCATCGGATTCCTTGCTGGTACTTTCCTTGACGTCATTATTGTATGGCTTCATGACCGGCTTTTCTAATTTATCAGTAGCTATTTGATTAACAGCAATGGTCGGATAGTTCCTCTGTTTTCCAATTTCATGGTTCCTTTTCAAGGAGCCGTAGATAATCCATCCAAGTCAGGTTTTTGTAGCATACGGTCCATCACCTTGGCTCCTAACAAGCTGTATAGGTTTCAATGCCTTCAAAACATTCGTCGCGATATGTAGATCAACATTAGATTTTTTTTCAAATATCTTGATATCCTTCAGGTAAGGCCATTGTTTCAAGTCTTCGTGTATTGGTTTATTTTGACGATCAACAGGCATGGTTCCATGTGTAAACGCTTCAGATCTTGTATAGAATGATCTTTATCCAGACTGGATATCTCAATACTCGTAATGTAATGACTCCTGCTCTCTGTATCTTTAGGCATGGTACGTCATCGAATTCCAGTCTCTTATCCTGTGATGTTCAGCCTCCTTGTCAGGTTTTCTGTGCAAAATGTTGTCGAACTTCCGTGATCCAGGAAAGCATATGTTTGCAACGCTGCATTCGTCTTGCTGCTCCTTCCCTGTGCTGGTAAGATAGGAAAGATAGAAAGGTTACAAGCTCCATCCCCGGCTCCTTCATCTGTTCTGTTTGCTCCGGTGCATTTGCTCTGATAGCTCTTCAACTATTTGCTCCAGTTCTCCTTCTTCTCAATATTCTGGTAGACCTTCTTCAGTGTAATGTGCTTCAGGATGCCAAAGCAGTGGTGAGTGTATGGAATGAGCTGCCAATTGAGGCAGGGACTATTACAATGTTTTTAAAAAAATAGACTGGTGCGTGAATATGACAGATGTGGAGGGATATGGACCAAACGCAGGCAGGTGGGATTCGTGTGGATGGGAATTGTTGGTCAGTGTGAGCAAGGGTCAAGGGGCCAGTCTCCATGCTGTATAACTCTAAGATTCCAGTTTAGTATTTTATATAATGAAGCTTTGCACTTGGTTCAATCAATTAAAATACAAACAAATTGCCAACGGATAAACAAATTGATATGCACAGTAGGAAGACAAATTACATTTATTGGGCTTTTAATGTAGGACGGTTAGAGATGGGACGTGTTGTGACAATTAAAAAGGGTACCAGTGAGACCACACCTGCAGCATCATGCACACATTTTGTCCATTTCTGTAAAGAAGGAATATACCTTTCTTATCCAAAAATATTCGCTTGGCTCATTCCGGGTATGAGAGGGTTGCCTTGTTTGTCTGCAAAAGTAATTCGTTCTGTACTCTTTGGCGTTTAGATGAATGAAGGTTCATGTGTTTGGAACATATACGGTCCTTAAGAGACTGGACAGGGGAAATGTTGACCAAAAATAACATTGCTGAAGAAACTTGATTGATCACACAAACAAATCTGAGGTTGGTAGGAGTAGATGGAGGAGCGAATGGTTTCTGTTTGGGTCATGACCCTGCATTAGGTAGATGCAGAGATGTTGTCATCAGTGGGTGAATCTGAATATAGGAAAATAGTTGTAGGATTACGGCTGGTCATATAAAAAAGATGCGTAGGAACATCTCTTAGTGGGAGGGAGATCTCCGAAATTCTCTAATCTGGATATTGTGTTGGCTAGACCATAAAACAATTATGAATGAAGTTTTTTTATTGAAAATTCCGTGCATTGAAGTCAATGGGGAACTGGCACAAAGCAGGAGAGGTCCCGAATACAACAGTGGACGCTGGACAAAGGGTATTTAAGAAGGAACCAGTGGCCCGACCTTACACGCACACAAAGTTGTCTGGGAAGACATCACCGGGGCATGAAACTTGAAGATGACCGTACAAAGAGAGGGGCGACGGTTCGCAGGTCGACGAGATTGAGGCGGCAGCGTCGACAGATCGTGATGGCCAACTCTAGTTGATGTTTGAAAATGGCGCCAAAAACCCTTGCATATGGACTCCATCTGTCCATGTAATTTGAAATTATGCATGGCAATAATCTCACTCATCTGGAAAAAAAATAACTTAACTGTACCTTATTATATGTTATAACAATAAAGGATCCATTAAACCATTGAATGCCATTAATTGTATATTCTCAGCTTCCATTCAACTTCCAAATTATGGTGGAGGTTTTTGAGTGATTGTTAGGTATCTCAGTTCCAAATTTGTGTTCTACCATTATTGATCATCCCTCGGAGAATTAGGGCAATCAGGGAGAACCAGACGGCAGGACACATACTGGAAGTAACAGGATTTAATTCTATTGTCATTGTCATAGCTCTAACTATTTTACCATCACCATGTTCCCAAGGCAACCCACCTCACTGTCAGCAGAACACCAAGTTTCACTCATCCGCAGTCTGTTTCCAAGGGTCTCCTTGATCAACAAGTTAATTGAGAACGTGTGGATTAACATTGGTCTTTATTGTATTATAACTTACAGTATAATAACAGAAGAATATCAATGTCATATTACAGCTGAAGGAAAACTAAAAACACGTTAGTTTAATGTCAGAAGCATCAGAAAGATTGAGGCATTACAGGAATAGGTCATATAATTAAATTCAAGATTACATTCAATCATATCCTTGAGAATAATCAATGGTGTAAGGAACCGAATGAAAGATGAACTTACTAAATTTGAATTAAACAAATTAATAACAATCAGACATTATGGACGAATAATCAGATGGATGTTAATCCAGATATCGCACTAAGAGTAGTTGCATTGACAGTATTGATTTGACTCTTCACACACACCACTCTACTCCACACATATCACCCGCACGACCCTCCACCACCAATCCACACACCCACTCCACACCATACATTGACCACTCCACACATACCACCAACCCACCACGCATACACACTCCACCCCACGCATAACACCACCCCACCAAACACACGCACTCCACCCGCACACTCCCCACACCACACGCACTCACTTCACACACATATAATCCCATACACAAGCCCACCACCACACCCATATCCCCATTCCACCCCCCACACACACACACACTCACCACCCCACATACACACAATCCCACATCCACCACACTCACATACCCACTTCACCCCCCCCCCCCCACACACACACACTCACCACCCCACACACACTCGCTTCACACACACACATACAATGCCACAGCCATCACACCCTCATACACATTCCACCCAACCCCCCCCCCCCACACACACACAGACACAGACACACACAACCCCACTTCCGTCACGCACTACACACCTGGCACTAGTGCCATATATTTCAAATGAGGATCTCTCTGATATTTTGACCTCACGGACATGGTAGGCAGAACAGACCATTGTATTATACGCCTAATGGTAAGTCGCGGGAAATTTGATCACTCTGGAAAACGGACGAAAACACAGCATCGGGACGAAACTCATACCTACGGCAGTGAGGGGACATGTGAATTCAGCAGCAAGAGTGAGAGAATGAGACAGGAGCTCAGCCGGACGCACGGGGTGGGGATGCAATCCGTAAACTAATCAGATAATATGTATCATTTTACCGTGACCTGACATTGGCAATGAACGACTACGCCCGAATCGGCTCCTGGTTTTTACCTGATACATTCCACTCCGTATCAATTAGAGGATATTTGGATCGAGTTCAGTCGCATTGGTGCACGGACCGAATGACTGAGCACTTCATCTAAAGCAAAAGCTGCTAGGATTCACATCTCGAAAGAATGCGACGTGAGTTAACATTCGGCATTCACTTGTCTGACCATGTTTATTGAGAGAGTCTGTGAAGAGACGGACCTGAGTCCGTGTTGCAGCAGCGATGGCGTAATCCCACTCAAGCAGGAGAAGCAGCGACAGACCGCTACCCCTCGTGCCTGCCGCGGGGAATGGCACCTCTGCGCCGATAGTGGCGCGGCAGCGAGCGGACATCCTGCGCTGCTGATCAGGCGATCCGTGAGATGGCCGTTCAGGAATGGTCCGTGAGGGAAACGCAACACAGAGGCAGTGTAATATCATCTCCTTTAAAGAATCAGAGGAGATTTTGAACAAATGAAATTGATGGGTAAAAACAGGAACTAGCATTAAATGATCCCGAGGGATATGATTACATTTATTAGTATTTGCACAATTACTAATTGTTTTTTGTATTGTATTGTATTGCTGTTTCTGCCTCGGTCTAATAGGAGGCAATATAATGAATTGAAGGCTTATTCGACGAGCGGGTACGGGGAGAGACAGAGCAGCATCATCAGTCACCTTCTCTGCCCCTCTGAGTAGGGGCGCCGTCGAGTATGGCTGCCCTGCCAGCAGCTGTTAGGCTTTTCATTCTTTTCTTTAGTTTCAGTAAGTAGTGTTTGTTTTTGGAGGTATTTTAATCTTTTGATGCAGGGGGTTGCGGGGGGGGAGGGAGAAACTATTTTCTCAGTACCTACCTGGTCGGAGATGCGGCTTTTCTCCGGGCCGTACCTTCGCCCCTTCCTCGTGGCCTACCGGCAGTCTGGAGCGGCGTATCCTACCGGGACCGGCCGGCGGTACACAGCGCTGGGCCGCCATCGTGGAGCGGGCGATGCCTTGCCCAGGCCACCGTGCGGTGGTGCTGCGGAAGGCTGAGACCGCTGACTGCAACATCGCGGGGCGGCGGTCTGCGATCTGCAGTCTGTGGAGCTTCCAGCCGCGGGTGGGCGGCGCTGATCTTTAAAAACCGCGGAGCCTGGGATCTCGCGCCGAGATCGCCAGAGTCGGAGCTCCGACCGGCGCGGCCCGTGGACTACGGGAGCTGCGAACTCCAGGGAGAAGCGGCCGCTCCAGACACTTCGAGCCGCTGAGAGTGTTCACCCGTCGCCAGAACTTCATCATCGGGCGAGTGGGCCTGAAGCATCGGCCTGCCGTAGCGGCATCTGCAGAGGCCTCAATAGGCCCGACTATGGGTAAACTGGGGATGGGACTGGACGTTGCTGCCTTCCCCATAGTGGGACCCATTGTGGGGGGATGTTTTTATGTTTATTATTAAATACTCTAGTGTTGTGTATTATCTTTACTCATGTGCTGCATTGGCAAGTCAAATTTCTCTGCACCATTTGGTGCATGTGATAATAAATGTCCTTTGTCCTTTGTCCTTTGTCCTTCCCCAATTCAGCGCCATCCCATCTGAACCTACTCAGACGAGAGAGGAGGAGAGAGAAGGGGAGAGAGAGAGGGGAGAGAGAGAGAAGTGGAGAGAGAGAAGAGGTGAGAGAGAAGGGGGACAATGTTCATGCATTCACAGTGATGTGATGGACGAGGGGGTCTGGACCTAACGCTGACAAGTCCCGCCCCCCGGCAATGTCTTGTTCGTTGTTGGATTTTTCTGTTGAGCGGCAGTCGGAACTTTGGCCAATAGGCGCCTCCGCCTTTTGGGTAGGTGGCGTTTCGACAGAGCGGCCATTCGGTAAGCTTGCTTTTAGGCGACGTAGCCTTTCGGTTCGTTGGTTTTTGGGCGTCCCGCCCTTTCGGTTAGTTTGCATTTAGGGGTCCCATCCTTTCGGTTAGTAGGTGTTCCGTCTTCGGACTCTTTCGGTTCATTGGCGCTCGTTTCTATTCGGTTATTTTTCTTTGGCTTATTTGCTTCGACTTCTTGGCTACCGGCGCCGCGTCCACACACGGGCAGGCTGACCTGACCTCTAACCCCTGTGCTGTCACGCTGAGTGGCAAAGTTGCTGCTGGGCACACAGGTTCGATCCCGACTACGGGTGCCGCTGCATCTCTTTGTTGACTTTGTTAACTTGTCCTCGTCTTTTATGTTCAGTGATCCCGAGGACATAGCTTTGTTTTTCTGGACGTTGCTTTGCTTTTTGAATCTCTTTTATCTGTTCGATTCTGTTGTAGATATGTGAAGATACACATATTAATTAAAACAAATGTAGGTCCCTTGCAGTCAGAAACAGGTGAATTGATCACGGGGAACAAGGACATGGCAGACCAATTGAATAACTACTTTGGTTCTGTCTTCGCAAAGGAATCTATAAATTATCTGCCGGAAATACCAGGGGACCGGGGGTCAAATGAGATGGAGGAACTGAGTAAAATCCAAGTTAGTCGGGAAATGGTGTTAGGAACATTGAATGGATTAAAGGCCGATAAATCCCCAAGGCCAGATAGGCTGCATCCCAGAGTGTTTAAGGAAGTAGCCCCAGAAATAATGGATGCATTAGTGATAATTTTTCAAAACTCTTTAAATGCTGGAGCAGTTCCTGACGATTGGAGGGTAGCTAACGTCAGCGTGGATTTATGAAAGGTAAATCATGTCTGACGAATCTTATACATTTTTTCGAGGATGTAACTAGTAGAGTGGTAAGGGGGAACCAGTGGATGTGTTATTTCTGAACTTTCAGAAGGGTTTCGACAAGGGCCCACGCAAGAGATTAGTATGCAACGTAAAGCACACGGTATTCGGGGTTCAGCATTGATGTGGATAGAGAACTGGCAGGCAGACAGGAAGCAAAGGGTAGGAGTAAACGGGTCATTTTGAGAATGGCAGGCAGTGACTAGTGGGGTGCCGCAAGGCTCAGTGCTGGGACTCCAGCAATGTACAATATATATTAACAATTTGGACGTGGTAATTAGAAACATAGAAACATAGAAAATAGGTGCAGGAGTAGGCCATTCGGCCCTTCGAGCCTGCACCGCCATTCAATGTGATCATGGCTGATCATCCAACTCAGTATCCCGTGCCTGCCTTCTCTCCATACCCCCTGATCCCTTTAGCCACAAGTGCCACATCTAACGCCCTCTTAAATATAGCCAATGAACTGGCCTCAACTACCTTCTGTGGCAGAGAATTCCAGAGACTCACCACTCTCTGTGTAAAGAATGTTTTCCTCATTACGGTCCTAAAGGAATTCCCCCTTATCCTTAGACTGTGACCCCTTGTTCTGGACTCCCCCAACATCGGGAACAATCTTCCAGCATCTAGCTTGTCCAACCCCTTAGGAATTTTGTAGGTTTCTATAAGCCCCCTCAATCTTCTAAATTCCATCGAGTACAAACCGAGTCTATCCAATCTTTCCTCATATGAAAGTCCTGCCATCCCAGGAATCAGTCTGGTGAATCTTCTCTGTACCCCCTCTATGGCAAGGATGTCTTTCCTCAGATGTGGAGACCAAAACTGTACGCAGTACTCCAGGTGTGGCCTCACCAAAACCCTGTACAACTGCAGTAGAACCTCCCTGCTCCTATACTCAAATCCTTTCGCTATGAATGCTAACATACCATTTGCTTTCTTCACTGCCTGCTGCACCTGCATGCCTACTTTCAATGACTGGTGTGCCATGACACCCAGGTCTCGTTGCATCTCCCCCTTACCTAATCTGCCACCATTCAGATAATTGTCTACCCTCATGTTTTTGCCACCAAAGTGGATAACCTCACATTTATCCACATTGTACTGCATCTGCCATGCATCTGCCCATTCACTCAGCCTATCCAAATCACCCTGCAGCCTCCAAGCATCCTCCTCACACCTAACTATACCCCCCAGCTTGGTATCATCTGCAAATTTGGAGATGTTGCATTGAATTCCCTCGTCCAAATCATTAATATATATTGTAAATAGCTGGGGTCCCAGCACTGAGCCTTGCGGCACCCCACTAGTCACTGCCTGCCATTCTGAAAAGGACCCGTTTACTCCTACCCTTTGCCTCCTGTCTGCTAGCCAGTTCTCTATCCACATCAATACTGAACCCCCAATACCGTGTGCTTTAAGTTTGTATGCTAATCTCTTATGCGGGACCTTGTCGAAAGCCTTCTGAAAGTCTAGATATAACACATCCACTGGTTCTCCCTTATCCACTCTACTAGTTACATCCTCGAAAAATTCTATCAGATTTGTCAGACATGATTTACCTTTCGTAAATCCATGCTGACTTTGTCAAATGATTTCACCACTTTCCAAATGCGCTGCTATCCCATCTTTAATAACTGACTCTAGCAGTTTCCCCACTACCGATGTTAGACTAACTGGTCTGTAATTCCCCGCTTTCTCTCTCCCTCCTTTTTTAAAAAGTGGAGTTACATTAGCTACCCTCCAATCCTCAGGAACTACTCCAGAATCTAAGGAATTTTGAAAAATTATCACTAATGCATCCACTATTTCTGTGGCTACCTCCTTGAGTACTCTGGGATGCAGACTATCTCGCCCTGGGGATTTATCGGCCTTCAATCCGTTCAATTTACCCAACACCACCTCCCGGCTAACCTGGATTTCACTCAGTTCCTCCATCTTATTTGACCCCCGTTCCACTGCTATTTCCGGCAGATTATTTATGTCTTCCTTAGGGAAGACAGAACCAAAGTAGTTATTCAATTGGTCTGCCATGTCCTTGTTCCCCATGATCAATTCACCTGTTTCTGACTGCAAGGGACCAACATTTGTTTTAACTAGTCTCTTTCTCTTTACATATCTATAAAAACTTTTGCAGTCAGTTTTTATGTTCCCTGCCAGTTTCCTTTCATAATCTATTTTCCCTTTCCTAATTAAGCCCTTTGTCCTCCTCTGAATTTAGATTCGGAATCTAGGACGCGCAGCGAAAGAGTTTGACGTAGGCAGGGGCACTAAATACATCAAGAGGAACACTTGAAACTCCAAGGCATGAAGACTATGGGTTATGTGGGTACATCCATGTCACTTTGGCTGCAACATCTCAACGTTTGCGGATCACACGAAGATGGCGGTTAGTATTAGCAGTGAGGAGGATGCTCGGAGCCTGCAAGGTGACTTGGATAGGTTGGGTGATTGGGGAAATGCATGGCAGATGCTGTATAGCGTGGATAAATATGAGGTTATCCACTTTGCTGGTACGAACAGGAAAGTAGACTATTATCTGATATCTGGCCGATTTGGAAAAGGGAAGATGCAACGAGACCCGGGTGTCATGGTTCACCAGTCAATGAAAGTAGGCATGCCGGTGCAGCAGGCAGTGAAGAAAGCGAATGGTATGTTAGCATTCATAGCAAAAGGATTTCAGTATAGGAGCAGTGAGAGTCTACTGCAGTTGTACAGGGCTTTGATGAGACCACACCTGGAGTATTGCGTACAGTTTTGTTTTCCTAATCTGAGGAAATACACTCTTGCCATAGAGGAAGTACAGACAAGGTTAACTTGATTGATTCCTGGGATGGCAGGACTTTCATATGAAGAACGACTGGATAGACTCGGCTTATATTCGCTAGAAGTTAAAAGATTGAGGGGGATCTTATAGAAACTTACACAATTCATAAGAGGTTGTACAAGCTAGATGCAGGAAGATTGTTCCCGATGTTCAGGACGTCCAGAACAAGGCTTCACAGATTATTTTTTTTCCACTTTACTTTTTATTGCTTTTATGTATACACAAATAAAACATAAATATAACAACAAAACATACAACATTACAGTGAAACGTACAACAGTGTAGCGGTGGTTTCAGTTTACAATTAATGATGCAGTATACAGAACTATTTTTATATTAAACATTTTCCAATAACCCATTATTGTCTTTAAAATTATACAGTGTTGATGTATTTATTTCTATACCTAATCCATTTTCCACATTTTCAGTTAAATTCGTCTTCTTTCACTCTCAGAGAAAATTACATTTTCTACATGACAAATATTTCCTGTATTATTTCTAACCATTGTCTAAGTCTGGGTGTGTCCGCTGCAAGCCAGTTTCATGTAATGACCTTTCTGCCAGCTGTGAGTCGGATTTTAACAAAGTTGTGATCAAATGGAACACTTCTTGGAGACTATATCTCCTAATACTGCCGTTAATTCTGAATTCACTCTGTCCCAAAATGGTTCTATTTCTGGGCAACGCCAGAAGATATGTGCATCGTTTGCATTTGTTTGACCACATTGCCTCCAGCATGTTTGCTGCCTTAGAGTTTGCTTGCTTTTTATGTTAGGCGTAATAAAGAAACGAATCAAAATTAAATCCTCTCCAATGTTGTGAATTAGTGGATGTCTGTAGTGTTACATACACATGATACCATTCATCTTCTGAGATTGTAATGTTCAATTCTTTTTCCCACTTAAATATTACATAAAATGTAGTTTTATTTTGACATTCATTAAACTATGATAACGTTTAGAAATAATGTTTTTTTGACGATACGCACTAACTATCACTTCTATCACTGGATTATTTTCTTCTAGTGCCTCCCTTTTTACCTTTTTATTGTAATAATCTCTCAGTTGGAGGTATCTAAACAAGTCTTGGTTCCGAAGTGCAAATCTATCCTTCAAATCTTGAAAACTTCTTAAGCCTCCATTTTCAATAACAGTACAAAATGCAGTCATTCCTTTCTTCATCCACTCTTTAAATGTTGAATCATACATCCCTGGTTTAAATTCATTATCCAAAGTTATCCACCTTAAAACGTTTTGTCGTTTATTCAGTTTAAGTTGTCTGGTAAGAGTGAAGCAGGTTTCTAAAGTAAATATCGTTATTGGATCGATTATACTCCTGACATGTCCAGCAAGCGCTTTTTCTCCCAAAAGTGTTTGGATCTGGAAGTCGGGGATATATGTCTCAATATCTTTCCACCTAGCTATATAGCTGTCTTCACACCAATTAATTAGTGGTCGAAGTTGGGCTGCATAAAAATATATCCTAAAATTTGGAAGTGCCAATCCACCTTTGTCCTTTGGCAACTGTAGTGTAGTGTATCGAATTCTGGCCTTCTTTCCACCCCAAGTAAATCTAGATATTAATTGATCCCATTCCGTGAATTGTTTTAATGGCACCGCAATTGGCAGAGATATGTTTAAACATATGCTTCTAACTCAGGGAATGAGAGCTGATTCTCGCTACGGACATGGGGAGACACAGGGACATCATGTCCGATTTCTCGCATTGTATCGAGGTCTTTAACTTCACAAACCCAGAACAGGTAAGACTGCTAAGTGGGGAGGGGGGTTACAGAGACGGGGAGGTGTGTAAGGAGCTTTACTAAACTAAACTCTCCTCCTCCCCTCTCCTCCAGTCTCCTCTCCTCTCCGCCTTTCTCCTCTCCCCTATCTGCTCTCCTCTCCTCCTCCCCTCTTCCCATCTCCTTTCCTCGCCTCTCTTCCCCTCCCCTCTCCTCCGCTCTCCTCCCTTCTCTTACCATCCCCTCCTCTCTTCTCCTCTCCTCCCCTCCATCACTCTCCACCCCCTCCCCTCCCCACCCGCCCTCCAATCCCCTCTCCTCCCCTTTCCTGTCCTACCCTCTCCTCCCCTCTCCTATCTCTCCTCTCCTCCACTCCCCTCTGCTGCCCTCTCCCCTCCCCTCACTTCCCCTTGTCCTCCCCTCTCCTCCCCTCTTCTCTCCTCTCTTCAGCCTGAGCAGGTTCTAATTAAATGCTGTGCCACTTCGAATGAGGTGCAGCCTCTGCAGGTTTCAGATCCGTCGGTCCCAAGAGTGTCCCTCGGGGAAGCAAGTGGGAAGGCCGGAAAGTACCTTTTTCAGAGGTCGACGCTCAAAATAGAAACCTTTGCCCCCACATCTATGAGAAGCGATACCGAGGTCCCAGCGATCTCGCCCCTGCAGTCTTTGAAAGCCCTTGTTGACCGAACATCCTGGTCGGCCCTGTCCTTTATGGAATATACATCGTGTCCACCCGGAGTTTCATTGTCGACATGGCGGACAGATGACGCATCCTCCTTCCATGGCCGTCATACTTTCTCGAAGTTATTCAGCTTTGAAGAAGCGTTGCATCATTTACCGGATGATGGACATTCCACGGAAGCGTGTGTCCGGCCACAATTTCGGACACTGCTTGTTTGAGCGATTGTCTTTTGATTGCCTCTGAATGTCCTGCACTGGTGCTGTGTTCATCTGATGAGATGCATGACTAAATGCTCCCTCAGAGCATGCCATCGGCTGTTGTTTGAGCACCCCGGCATTATGCATCGCACTTTCAATTTGTACAGCTAACGCTTGTGCCTTTTTGAGTGTGAGAGCATCATCCTCCATGAGAAGGTGCTCGCTAATCCGCGGGAGAGAATCCTTTTGATCAGCTGGCCTCTCACCAGCTCATCAGTCAGTGCTCCAAAATTGCACTTTGCAACCTGGGCTATCAATACAGAAGCAAATTGCTTCACTGGTTCGCTTTGTCCCTGTGACCGTTGGGGAAACCGGTATCTGTCTATCAGCACACTTGTCTTTGGGCCAAAATATTTGCCCAGTGCATTAACTGCAGTACTGTACGCACTCGTTGGAGCACTGTCGAGCTGCGCGAAGATTCGCAGTCCCTCCGTTCCGAGGCGATGCAGCAGAATCGCTCGGCGGCGAATGTCCGAAATGGCCGCGCTGTCCAGGCCACTTGCGATCAAGTTAGTCTTGAAACTTCCATACCAGCGTATCCATGGTTCAGGGGGCTCTCCTGGAGTTTCCAAGAATGGAGATGGGGCAGCGAGCGTTAAACCAGCCATCCTCGTAGTCAGATGTTGTATTTGAGGGCTAAATAACTCACAAACGACACTTGGTGTACAGAACCCGGAGTGCATTCATTTCGAGCCAACATGACTGCCGCTAAAGCCCTGCAGATCCCCCCGGGACCCTCCCTGAGGAAACATTCATTTTGAGACAGAGCCCTCTAGTTTTGAGATTTTCAAAATCAAGCCTGTAACTTATCCCATCAGATAAAGCTTAAAAATAACTTTAATTTGATACCCAATTCGCTCTCAGTATTAAAAAAATGTTTGGTCATTTTCATACTCGGAAATTAGCATCTTGTTCCCTATTGCTTTCCCATTTATTGAACACAAAAGCTGTGATCGAGGACAGTCAATTGATATTAAAGCCCATAACTTTCTTAAAAATTAAGAGCTGAATGAAAATTTCAGTTATTAAAGATGGAAGCATTCTGAAAGAGATATGATACATCTGACTTGGATGGCTTGAAATTAAAGCAATCAGTTAATTACATAATTAAACTCAGCGGTTACAGCAGTAGCTATGGAGCGGAGGGAAATAGACAGCGTTTCTGGCCGAGACTGAAGAAGGGTTTCCGCCCGAAACTTTGCCTATTTCCTTCGCTCCATAGATGCTACTGCACCCACTGAGTTTCTCCAGCACTTTTGTCTACCTTCGATTTTCCAGCATCTGCAGTTCCTTCTTAAACTAATTATCTAATTAAGTAGCTAAATACAAAATTAACAATTGTGTAGTAAACACACAGGCTGCTTGAAAATTAAAAATTGTGATATTCTCAAGATCAGAACTTTTATATTATTGTAACATTAAAACAAATAGTAAATACCCAATATAAAATCATTTTCATCAATGTCATCAAATCAATTAAATTCATCTAAATTAATTTGCTAGATTTAAACATCTATCCCGTTCATAAGAATAAATGTTTAATTATTCAAAGTATCCATATGACAAACTGATCCCATTCACACAAGAATTCACAACATAACATGAATTTTAAATCTCACTTTGTCGTGAATTTCTATGCCAAGTGGAAGGAATTGAATGTTTAATTCCCATTATATTTTCTCTTTCTCACTGCAGCAGGCAAGGGCCATTTCATTTTTGAGTCACGTGAGTGACTTCGTGAAGACCCCGCCAGCACGCATGCGCGACATATTGTCGCTCGCATTTGCAGTCGACGGCTGGAGGTGGAGCGCGTATCACCACCAGCCCTTCATAAGAGCGGCTCAGGTAGGTATAACTAAACTTGAGCTGGTTGATTTCTGTATTAGAACTGTTTTGTTCACAGGAATTATGGATAGGAGCAAGAATGTGGGTCGCAGGGCTTCTGAAAGAAGTCGACGGCCACTTTTCCCGGATCAGCATACTACAACGGCAACACTTGCTAGTCGGGCCGGGGAAAAGGCGCGAAAATCAGGGAGCCCTACGACTACAGGACCCGGCCCACCTACACAGCTGATTTCAGACCAGCAAAGTGGGAGTATCGCGCTAGAGCAGGTTAGGCAAAATCCTGACTCTTTATCATCATCTCCCCTTGCAAGGGAGAGCTTGGCAGATATGAACAAGCGTGTTACCCGTTCCACGGCACGGTGTTTCTCCCCCAGCCACTCGGGCCAATCGAGGACGAGCTAGGGGAAGATCTGCTCTACAGTCAAGCCCTGCCAGGGCCGACTTCTCGCCAGAACAAACCGCAAGACCGCGGACAGGTGAACTACCGAGACCAGGGTCTGCTGGCATATCAACCAGTGCCAGTATTGACTCACCGTTGGTCGGTGTGGGAAGCAGTCCCTTCGGCCCACCGGGTCAGCGCCGACCAGCGATCCCCGCACCCTAACACTATCCTACACACTAGGGACAATTGTTTAAAAACATTTACTCCAAGCCAATTTACCTACACACCTGAACGTCTTTGGAGTGTGGGAGGAAACAGAAGATCGCGGAGAAAACCAATGCAGGTACACGCTCCGTATAGACAGCACCCGTAGTCTGGATTGAACCTGGGTCTTTGGCGCTGCATTCGCTGTAAGGCACCAGCTCTACCTCTGCGCTACCGTGCCTCCCGGTGGGAGAGGGGAGAAAAGGGAATGGCTGTGGTGTGAGCGGTCCTTGATCATGTTAGTCGCTTTCCCGAGGCAGAATGAAGTGCAGATGGAGTTACAATTTCACAAGCTATAGGAGTAGAATTACGCCATTCGGCCCATGGAGCCTATTCCCCCATTTAATCATTGCTGATCTCGGCCTCCCAATCCCATTATCCTGCCTTCTCCCCATAACCCTTGACACCCGTTCTAATCAAGAATTTGTCTATCCCTGTCTTAAAAATATTCACTGACTTGCCCTCTGCGGAAAATCATTCCAGTATGACCACCCTCTCACTTAAGAGGGAATTGCTCCACACCTCCTTTCTAAAAGAGCGCTCTTTAATTCTGAGGCTATGACCTCTGGTCCTAGACTCTCCCACCAGTGGAAATATCCTTCCCACATCCACTATGCAGGCCTTTCACTATTCTGTACATTATAAATAATGTCCCCCCCCCCATCCTTGTAAACACCCGCGAGTACAGGCCCAGTGCCGTCAAACGCTTATCATTCGCTAACCCACGCATTCCTGGAATCACCCTTCTAAACCTCCTCTGGACCCTCTCCAGAGCCAGCACATCCTTCCTCAGATACGGGCCCCAAATCGAGTCGATGGGCGAGTGGGGGGGGGGGGGGGGGGGGGGGGCGGGGCGAAGTTGGTTTGTGTGACGGGACTAGGCTACGTTCACAACTCTTTGTCTATTTTCTTACGGTCTTGAGCAGAGCTTTTCCCAAAGCAAGCTGTGATGCATCCCGATAGGAAGTAGAGTAATTGGGAAAATATCAAATGTTTACGAGGATGTTGCCAGGACTCGACGGTCTGAGCTACGGGGAGAGGTTGAGTAGGCTGGGACTCTATTCCTTGGAGCACAGGAAGATGATGGGTGATCTTTTATGGGTAGAAAAAATAATGAGAGGAATAGATCTGGTAGATGCGCAGAATCTCTTGCCCAAAGTAGGGGAATCGAGGACCAAAGGGCATGGTTTTGGTCTCCAAATTTGATGTTTTCATCTAATTTGAGGAAGGACATTCTTGCTATTGAGGGAGTGCAGCATAGGTTCACAATGTGAATTCCCGCTACGGCGGGAGTGTCATATGTTGATAGAATGGAGCGGCTGGCCTTGTATACTCTGGAATTGAGAACGATTAGGTGGGATGTCATTGAAACATATAAGATTATTAAGGGGTTGGACATGCTAAAGGCAGGAAACACGTTCCCGATGTTGGGGGTGTCCAGAACCAGGGGCCACAGTTTAACAATAAGGGGTAGGCCATTTAGAACAGAGATGAGGAAACACGTTTTCACCCAGAGTGTGAAATTCTCTGCCTCAGAAGGCAGTGGATGCCGATTCTGTCGATGCTTTCAAGACAGCGTTAGAGCGAGCACTTAAATATAGTGCAGTCAATGGATATGGGGAGTAGGCCGGAACTGGGTACTGATTGTGGATGATCAGCCACGAGCACACTACATGGCGTGCTGGCTCGAAGGACGGAAGGTCCGAAGGGCCTACTCCACCACCTATCGTCTATTGTCTATTTTCTATTGTCTATTGACAAGGAAGCCGCAATACCTTCCGATTGAGCATAAAGGACCTCAGGACCTTCTCATGGGACAACTTCACCGCGAAAGTCTTGCTGGAGGTCTGCACATTCGAGGTCAAGGACATTTACTGTCTCCAGGACCTGGCGCTGCTGGCTTCAAGGGCCGAAGGGCCTACTCCTGCACCTATTGTCTATTGAATACATTTCAATATTTCACTTTAACTTTCCCATTCACTGTCAAGTATCCAATCGGGTGGCAGAAGCTGATGCAAGCCTGGGAGAAGCGGAACGAAGCTCCGCTGTCGCTGCAGAAGAAGCTGGAAGGCCATGAGACAAAAGACTGCCAAGTGAGCAAGAAGTGCAACCTGTGCGGGGAGGCAGGGCACCTCTATAAGGCCTGCTCTAAAAGAGCCTGCACCTACACACAGGCGATAAGAGGGGCTGTTACCAACACCCCCAGGGTGGGCGAGACGCTTCCCACCACTCCCAAGACCCCAGCAGCAAGAGAGAACAGGGATGAGGACATCCCGACCACTTCCAGCCCCCAACCGCCGGACAGAGTCCCCCAGCCCCCTGTCCAGGAGGGAGATTCGATGGAAGAATGGGAACAGGACGAGGCATGGCAGGTGGGGAAAAGTAGAAAAGACCAGAGGGATCTGTCCAAGGAGCCAAGGCCGGAGGGAACGGGAAATTCGAAGAAAAGTGTTGTCTACCAGATCGACGCCGGCACCATCTCCTCGTTGGAGGATGAGGCGACATCGAGGACACGACGACAGAGGCAGAGGAAGACAACGGGTGAGGAGATCGGAAAGGGAAAGTACAACGAGTGTTGTCCCCCAGCTTTGGGAGACGGGGAGCAGTGCAGCGGCCAATGGACCCCAGCTCCAGGAGACTGGGAGCAGTGCAGCGGCCAATGGGCCCCAGCTTCGGGAGACCGGGAGCAGCGCAGTGGCCACCGTACCCAAGCTACAGGAGATGGAGGGGGTGGGTTGTGCGCCCAGAAGAGGATGGAACAAGGAGGGTCCCGCCGACAACAACTCCAGCTACGCCAGATGAGACCCACCTCCTTGAAGATGCCGGCACCCAGTACCTGATCCCCAAAACGGGGCTGCAATTCACCAAAGCGGTGGCATGAGAGGACAAGATGACGGTCAGTGACTTTTTAAGGACAATGGAGCTAAAGCTGGCATCGTTAAACGTGCACAGTGTGATGGACACTGCACGATGTGTAAACGCCTTGCAGAACCTGGCCAAGTTCAAGGCAGATGTGACTTTTCTGCGGTAGTGTGGGCTGCCACACCTCCGCTGCTATCGGAGTTGGTCGCGATGGTGGCCCCACGGACTGTCGGTGTGGTCGGGGGCATTGACTGTCGCGCTTCCGATCTGGGGTTCTTGCTGCGGGTGGGAGCTTCGCCATCACTGAGTTCGGGGAGGCGGTTGTGGGAGGGGGACGTTACCTGGTGATGGATGTAAGGTACTGTGGCTCTGCGATCCGGCTGATTAATGTGTACGCCTCTCCCGTGCGGAGCGAGCGGCTGGCCGTTCTCCAGCAGCTCCCACTGTGGCTGATCGATCCGGCAGTGCCGACTACAGACCGGACAGCAACTCCAAGCTGGTGATGGAGATGGTCAAAGACACAAACTGCACGACGCCTTCAGCCACCCTGCAGGTGGGTCCCAGTCGCGGTTCACCTGGTCGAGATCGGACGGTTCAGCCCGGTCCCGGATAGACTTCCTCTTCACTTCGAAGGCCATCACGGTCAGACACACTGAGCTCACGCCGGTGTTCTTCTCTGACCACTGCCACCTTTAGGCTTCCTGTCACCTACAGGAGGACCGGAGGCCGGCAGAGGGACGTGGAAGTTGATCCCAGAGAACATTGAGGAGCTAAAGAGCAACTACGCATGTTGGAGAACGGTGAGGCCCCTCTTTGACTCCCCGACACACTGGTGGGAAGCAACCAAGGAGAACATCAAGAGGTTCTTCATTTTTAAGGGGCTCAAAGATCAAGACAGAGTCGGAGGGAATTGTGTCAACTCCAGACAGATTTGTAGCAACTGCTCCTTCTGCTGACGAGAGGGGTGGATGTGAGGGAGGAATTGTGAGAGTTGAAGGGCCGGCAAATTCAGCTCTTTACCTCCGAATCCTCCAAGATGATCTTCCAACCAGGGTCCGCCAGGTGGGGGAGGATGAGACGTGCTCATGCTTCTTCTTCCATAAGGTTCACAGGGGGTGCTCTGTGATCAACAGCCTTAGGGAGGAGGACGGCTCGGTAACATCCTTACAGACGGATATGCTGAGGATCTGCACATCCTTTAATACGGATTTGTGCGGCTGAAAGGCCACAGACAGCACCGCCTCCCTGAACTTAATGTCCTCTATCACGGAGGTCTTGAAGGACAGCAAGCGGGAGAGTCTGGACCAACCACTGACCCGAGAGGAGCTGACTGGCTCCATCCGTTCCTTTGACTTGTGTAAAACTTCCGGAAGCGATGGCTTACCGGCCGAGTTGTATTCGGCTCAGTGGGACTGGGTGGGCCTGGACCTGCTGGAAGTGTACAATGAAATGCTTCTGGTCGGCATCATGTCAGACTCCATGAGGAAGGGCAGCATCACCCTAATCTACAAGCAGAAAGGGGAGATGAATCATATAAGGAATTGGAGACCCATCACATTGTTGAATATTCATTACAAGATCCTGTCTAAGGCCATCGCCAACGGGGTCACGTCTGCTCTGGGTCGAGAGATCCACCCGGACCAAACCTGTGCTGTGTACCTGGCAGAAAAATCGCAGACAGCCTGGCGCTGCTGAGAGATACCATCGCCTACGTGCAGGACAGAGGGGTGGATGCCCGCCTAGTCAGCTTGGACCAGGAGAAGGCCTTCGACAGGATATCGCGCACGTACATGAGGGACGTGCTCTCCAAAATGGGCTTTGCGGAGGGAATCAGGAATTGGATCCAACTGCTCAACACCGATATCTGTATCGCAGTCCAAATCAATGGGTGGGAATCAGACATCTTCCCCATCAGGTCTGGAGTCAGGCAAGGTTGCCCTCTCTCCCCTGTCTTGTTCGTCTGCTGTATTGAACCTTTTGCCGAGTCCATCAGGAAGGACGCGAGCATAAGAGGAGTGACATTACCAGGCAGTGGGGGCACTCAGGTCATAACTCAGTGTTCCCGTGGATTTTGAAGCAACAGTAACAAAGAGAAACAGGAGAAAGCACTGATTGGCTCTAGCCCAAGTGGGAGGAGAGTTCTCAGTGAGTCAGAGGGGGAAAACAGTTGAAAACTGAGGTATTTGGTTTGTAAATTAGGGAATTTAACAGTCTATATAAGCAAGGCAGCTCTTGGGGAGCGGCAGTGAGGGAAGTGCCCTGTGAGTAAAGTGTGAGTGTTTGGCTCGAGAGTCTTCAGAGAGGAGGCTGAGCAAAACACTGGATAGGGAGAGACCGAGGCAAAAGAAGATGTCAAGCAAGCTGATGCAGTGTGATACTTGCAGTATGTGGGAGGTCAAGGACACTGCTGGTGCCTCTGGCTGCTACAAATGTGAGAAGTGGATCCAGGTATAGCTCCTGAAGGACCGTGTTGGGGAACTGGAGAAACAAGTGAATGACCTCAGGTTCATCCGAGAAACTGAGTCGTTCCTCGACAAGTCCTTCAGAGAGATTGTTACACCCAAGGCACTAGAAGAGAGAAGGTGGGTGACGGTGAGAAAGGGAGGAAAACATGGAATGCAAAGGTACCCGGGTGTTGTACCTCTTGTGAACAGGTTCACCCACGTGGAAGCTGCCGGGACAGAAGACGGTATCTCACTGAGCGGCGGACTGGCTTGCAAAACAAAAAGGGCTGTTGAGCCAAAATCAAAGAGGCCAAAGTCGGGCAAGGCCATTGTAGTTGGAGACTCCATTGTGAGAGGTACGGACAGGGGTTTTTGCGGCAACGGACGGGATTCGAGGATGGTGTGCTGCCTTCCTGGTGCCAGGATCCAGGGTGTCACGGATAGAGTGCAGACAATCCTCAAGGGCGAAGGTGAACAGCCAGAAGTGGTCGTGCATGTTGGCACAAATGATGTTGGAAAGGAGGGGGTGAATATTTTGCAGCGGGACTTCAGAGAGCTCGGAAAAATGCTGAAAAGCAGGACTTCCAGGGTTGTTATCTCCGGTTTGCTTCCAGTTCCTCGTGCTGGCGAGAGCAGGGACAGGGAGATACAGGACCTGAATATGTGGCTGAGGAACTGGTGCAGGGGGCAAGGATTTTGATTCTGAGATCACAGGGATCTGTTTTGGAGTAAGGGGGAACTGTACAAAAGGGACGGATTGCATCTTAACAGGTGGGGGACCAGCATTCTGGCCGGCAGGTTTGCACTGATACACGGATGGTTTTAAACTGAATAAGGGGGGTGGGGTGTCAAATGCGATAGTCGAGGACGGAGTTAAAGGGAAAGAGAGTAAAGGGATGGTTAATGACCCTTTAATTAACGGGAAAGAAAGCTCACAAAGGGATAGGAGAGTATGGCCAAGTGTAATAGGGATCGATGTGAAAGGGGCCTCTTGTCAACATAATTGTATAAGGAGTAAGAGTGTTGTAAAAACAAGCCTGAAGGCTTTGTGTCAATGCGAGGAGCATTCTTAATAAGGTGGATGAGTTGAAGGTGCAGATAGCGATTAATAACTATGCTATAGTTGGGATCACGGATACATGCCTCCAGGGTGACCAAGGCTGGGAGCTGAACATCCAGGGATATTCAATATTCAGGAGGGATAGACGAAAATGAAAAGGAGGTGGGGTAGCGTTGCTGGTGAGAGAGGAGATTAATCCAATAAAAGGAAGGACATTAGCGTGGAGGATGTGGAATCAATATGGGTAGAGCTGTGAAACTCTAAGGGGCAGAAAACGCTAGTGGGAGCCGTGTATAGGCCACCTAACAGTAGTATTGGAGTTGGGGATGGCATCAAACAGGAAATTAGAATTGCATGCAACAATGGTAACACGGTTATAATAGGTGACTTCAATCTGCATGTAGATTGGGTGAATCAAATTGGCAGGGGTGCTGAGGAAGAGGATTTCTTGGAACCTATGCGGGATAGTTTTCTCAACCAACATGTGGAGGAACCAACGAGAGAGCAGGCTATTCTAGACTTGGTATTGAGTAGAGAGGAAGGATTAGTTAGCAGTCTTGTTGTGCGTGGCCCCTTGGGAAAGAGTGACCATAATATGGTTGAGTTCTTCATTAGGATGTAGAGAAACAAGGGTTCTGAACTTGAACAAAGGTAACTTTGAAGGTATGGGATGTGAATTGGCCAAGATAGACTGGCAGGTGATACTTAAAGGGTTGACAGTGGATGTGCAGTGGAAGGTATTTAAAGACTGCATGGATAAAGTGCAAAAAATGTTCGTACCAGTTTGGAAAAAGAATAAATCTCGGAAGGTGGTGCATCCATTGATAACAAGGGAAATCAGGGATAGTATAAAAACAAAAGATGAGGCATAGGAATTTGCCAGAAAAAGCAGCCTACCGGAGGACTGGGAGAAATTCAGACTCGAGCAGAGGAGGACAAAGGGCTTAATTAGGAAAGGGAAAATAGATTATGAAAGGAAACTGGCAGGGATCATAACAAATGACTGCAAACGTTTTTATAGATATGTGAAAAGAAAGGGACTAGTTAAAACAAATGTTGGTCCCTTGCAGTCAGAAACAGGTGAATTGATCATGGGGAACAAGGACATGGCAGACCAATTGGATAACTACTTTGGTTTTGTCTTCACTAAGGAAGACATAAATAATCTGCCGGAAATAGCAGTGGAACGGGGGTCAAATAAGATGGAGGAACTGAGTGAAATCCAGGTTAGCCGGGAGGTGGTGTTGGGTAAATTGAACGGATTGAAGGCCGATAAATCCCCAGGGCCAGATGGTCTGCATCCCAGAGTACTCAAGGAGGTAGCCACAGAAATAGTGGATGCATTAGTGACAATTTTTCAAAATTCCTTAGATTCTGGAGTAGTTCCTGAGGATTGGAGGGTAGCTAATGTAACCCCACTTTTTAAAAAAGGAGGGAGAGAGAAAGCGGGAAATTATAGACCAGTTAGTCTAACATCGGTAGCGGAGAAACTGCTAGAGTCAGTTATTAAAGATGGGACAGCAGCGCATTTGGAAAGTGGTGAAACCATTGGACAAAGTCAGCATGGATTTACGAAAGGTAGATCATGTCTGACAAATCTGATAGAATTTTTTTAGGATGTAACTAGTAGAGTGGATAAGGGAGAACCAGTGGATGTTGTATATCTAGACTTCCAGAAGGCTTTCGACAAGGTCCCGCATAAGAGATTAGCATACAAACTTAAAGCACACGGTATTGGGGGTTCAGTATTGATGTGGGTAGAGAACTGGCTAGCAGACAGGAGGCAAAGGGTAGGAGTAAACGGGTCCTTTTCAGAATGGCAGGCAGAAACTAGTGGGGTGCCGCAAGGCTCAGTGCTGGGACCCCAGCTATTTAGAATATATATTAATGATTTGGACGAGGGAATTCAATGTAACATCTCCAAATTTGCAGATGACACCAAGCTGGGGGGTATAGTTAGGTGTGAGGAGGATGCTTGGAGGCTGCAGGGTGATTTGGATAGGCTGAGTGAATGGGCAGATGCATGGCAGATGCAGTATAATGTGGATAAATGTGAGGTTATCCACTTTGGTGGCAAAAACATGAGGGTAGACTATTATCTGAATGGTGGCAGATTAGGAAAGGGGGAGATGCAACGAGACCTGGGTGTCATGGTACACCAGTCATTGAAAGTGGGCATGCAGGTGCAGCAGGCAGTGAAGAAAGCAAATGGTATGTTAGCATTCATAGCGAAAGGATTTGAGTATAGGAGCAGGGAGGTTCTACTGCAGTTGTACAGGGTTTTGGTGTGGCCACACCTGGAGTATTGCGTACAGTTTTGGTCTCCAAATCTGAGGAAAGACATCCTTGCCATAGAGGGGGTACAGAGAAGATTCACCAGACTGATTCCTGGGATGTCAGGACTTTCATATGAGGAAAGATTGGATAGACTCGGCTTGTACTCGCTGGAATTTAGAAGATTGAGGGGGGATCTTATAGAAACTTACAAAATTCTTAAGGGGTTGGACAAGCTAGATGCTGGAAGATTGTTCCCGATTTTGGGGGAGTCCAGAACAAGGGGTCACAGTCTAAGGATAAGGGGGAATTCCTTTAGGACCGAAATGAGGAAAACATTCTTTACACAGAGAGTCGTGAGTCTCTGGAATTCTCTGTCACAGAAGGTAGTTGAGGCCAGTTCATTGGCTATATTTAAGAGGGCGTTAGATGTGGCACTTGTGGCTAAAGGGGATCAGGGGGTATGGAGAGAAGGCAGGTACGGGATACTGAGTTGGATGATCAGCCATGATCACATTGAATGGCGGTGCAGGCTCGAAGGGCCGAATGGCCTACTCCTGCACCTATTTTCTATGTTCTATGTTTCTATGTGTTTCAGAGTTTCAGAATAGCGTTAGCAAAAATCCCACAGGATTTTCAAGACATAAAGTTCTTCATTTAATAGGCACATCTATTTTCTAACTGCAGATAAAGACTTTATGTTTACAGACTATCATTTGGCCAGTGTCAATAGATGCAATTATTGTTAATGCCAATAGTTGCCCGCAGACCAGAAACAAAGGCTGTTTTAAATAGACACAGCACCGAAACAGGCCCTTCGGCCCACCGAGTGCGCACCAACTATCAACCACCCGTTCACACAATAGTTACATAGAAACATAGAAAATAGGTGCAGGAGGAGGCCATTCGGCCCTTCATTGTGATTACGGCTGATCGCCCCCAATCATTAACCGTGCCTTCCTTCTCCCCATATCCCTTGATTCCACCAGCCTCTAGAGCTCTATCTAGCTCACTCTTAAATCTCTTAAATTTGTTCTACGTTTAGTTTGGAAACAGGACCTTCGGCCCACCAAGTCCGCTCCGACCATCGTTCATCCGTTCACACACTAGTTCTATGTTATCCCACTATCTCATCTACAGGATTAATTAATCTATGAAACCAAAGGTAGTTAAGGCTGGTGCAGCGCTCCCTCCCCATCCCCTCTCCCCCTCACCGGCCCTCCCTCACAGCACGGTGCTTTCTCCTCACCGCCCCTCGCACAGCACGGCCCTCCCTCCTCACCGCACCTCCCTCCGACCCCACCCCCTACCCCTGCTTGGACTGGAACCAGAGCTCAGCGTATTCCACCCCCTCGCCACTGTGCCCGGTGTCTGTCTGTCTGTCTGTCTGTCTGTCTGTCTGTCTGTCTGTCTGTCTGTCTGTCTGTCTGTCTGTCTGTCTGTCTGTCTGTCTGTCTGTCTCTCTCTCTCTCTCTCTCTCTCTCTCTCGCTCTCTCTCTCTCTGTAGAAGATAGAGAGAGAGAGAGAGAGAGAGAGAGAGAGAGAGAGAGAGAGAGAGAGAGAGAGAGAGAGAGAGAGAGAGAGAGAGAGAGAGAGAGAGAGAGAGAGAGAGAGAGAGAGAGAGAGAGAGAGGGGGAGAGGGAGAAAGAGAAGCAGAGAGATGAGGGGAGGGAGAAGGGAGAGAGAGAGGGGGGAGATAGTGGGGTAAGTAAGACGGGGAGAGAAAGATGGGGAAGGGGAGGGGGAGAATAATGAGAGTCGGGATAAAATGAACCGAGAAATATTGACGGCGATGTGGAGAGATACAGAAATAAATAGTAAAATATATGCAAAACGTGACGATGATATGTGAAACACGCCAATGTTCGCTGTGGTCCATGTGACAAGTGTTTGACAAACGGTAGATCAGCCCGTATTGTGAGGCATCACAGGTTATCATGACAGGACTGGGTATGTCCGCTGCAAGCCAGTTTCTTGTAATGGCCTTTCTGCCAGCTGTGAATAGGATTTTAACAAAGTAATGGTCTTCCTTCAGCACCCCTGTATTTATATTACCCAGGTATAAAATGGAACACTTCTTGTAGACTGTATATCCTAACACCTCCGTTAATTCTGAATTCACTCTGTCCCAAAATGCTTCTATTTTTGGGCTACTCCAGAAGATATGTGCATGGTTTGCGTCTGTTTGACCACATTGCCTCCAGCATGTTTGCTGCCCTAGAATTTGTTTGCTTTTTATGTTAGGCGTAATAAAGAAACAAATCAAATTTTCCCAATTAAATTATCTCCAATTTTATGAATTCGTGGATTCTGTACTGTTACACACATATGGTGCATTTCTTCTGCTGAGATTGTAATGTTCAATACCTTTTACAACATACATTTTACATAAAATGTCGTGTTAGCTTGACATTCCATTAAACTATGATAAAGTTTAGAAATAATCCTTGATGTTTTTTGATGATACTCACTAACTATCACTTCTATTACGGGATCATTTTCTTCTAGTGCCTCCCATTTTACCTTTTTATTGTAATAATCTCGCAGTTAATTAATTAAAGAGAGAGGTAATTAAACAAGTCTCGGTTCCGAAGTGCAAATCTATCCTTCAAATCTTGAAAACATTTTAGGTCTCCATTTTCTTCATCCACTCTTTAAATGTTGAATCATACATCCCTGGTTTAAATTTATTATCCAAAGCTATCCATCTTAAAACTTGTTGTCGTTTATTCAGTTTACGTTGTCTGGTACGAGTGAAACAGGTTTCTAAAGTAAATATCGTTATTGGATCGATTATATTCCTGATATGTCCAGGAAGCGCTTTTTCTCCCAAAAGTGTTTGAATGAGGGGGTCAGTGATATATGTCTCAATCTCTTTCCACCTAGCATTATAGCTGTCCTCACACCAATTAATTAGTTGTCGAAGTTGGACTGCATAGAAATATATCTTAAAATTTGGAAGTGCCATTCCACCTTCGTCCTTTGGCAACTGGAGTGTAGTGTATCGAATGATTGCCTTCTTAGCTCCCCAAATAAATCTAGATATTAATTTATCCCATTCCGTGTATTTTTTTAATGGTACCTCTGTTGGCAGAGATTGAAACAAGTACTAGAACCTTGACAAAATATTCATTTTTACCACATTACTCATACTACTGAAATCCTTTGGGTAGGTGAACCATTTTTCTGTATCCTTTTTTATGTTTTGGTTGATGTAATTATAATTGGCCTCATAAAACATTGATATTTATTTTTTGATATGTACCCCTAGGTATTTGATTGATTTTGAATCCCATTTAATATTATAATTTTGTTTGATTTCTTCTGGAGGAGGACAATTAAAAGGAGCTTTTGAGTTTTTGAAATATTCACGTTATATGCTGCATTAAAAAAAAATTTCCCTGTCTTGACAAATCGCTTGAGCCAATGGTTCTTCATAGCAAAAGGTTTTGAGTATAGGAGCAGGGAGGTTCTACTTCAGTTGTATAGGGTCTTGGTGTGGCCACACCTGGAGTATTGCGTACAGTTCTGGTCTCGAAATCTGAGGAAGGACATTATTGCCATAGAGAGAGTGCAGCGAAGGTTCACCAGACTGATTCCTGGGATGTCAGGACTGTCTTATGAAACAAGACTGCATAGACTCGGTTTATACTCTCTAGAATTTAGGAGATTGAGAGGGGATCTTATAGAAACTTACAAGATTCTTAAGGGGTTGGACAGGCTAGATGCAGGAAGATTGTTCCCGATGTTAGGGAGGTCCAGGACAAGGGGTCACAGCTTAAGGATAAGGGGGAAATCCTTTAGGACCGAGATGAGAAGGATTTTTTTCACACAGAGAGTGGTGGGCCTCTGGAACTCTCTGCCACAGAGGGTAGTTGAGGTCAGTTCATTGGCTATATTTAAGAGGGAGTTAGATGTGGCCCTTGTGGCTAAGGGGATCAGAGGGTATGGCGAGAAGGCAGGTACGGGATACTGAGTTGGATGATCAGCCATGATCATATGAATGGCGGTGCAGGCTCGAAGGGCCGAATGGGCTACTCCTGCACCTAATTTCTATGTTTCTATGTTTCAATATTATATATAGCAAACAGGGTAGGGCTAAGGCAACATTCCAGTCTCGTTCCTCTTCCTAACACAAATCTCTCAGTTAAGGACCCATTCACCTTCTTGCAGTTGCCTGCTGGTAAATTGCTTTAAAAACTTGAAATGACTCTTCGGTAAAGCCAAATCTTTATCGTGTTTGATATAAGAATTCCCAAGTAACCCTATCAAAAGCCTTTTCCGCATCTAGGCTTACCAGGACAGCACGGTTACGTTTCCTTTTGAATCTTGTGTATTATATGTAGGGTTTTCTAATGCTGTCCCGTGTTTGTCTGCCTATTATAAAACCAGTCTTGTTCTCATCAATTGAATCTGGCATGAACGGTGAAAATCGTTTGGAGATAATTGAAGAATGTAATTTATGGTCCACATTTAGAATTGATATCGGTCTGTAGTTGGTACAATTTTCCTTGTTTTTGTTCACTTTAGGGATTAATGTTGTAATTGCTTATTTCCATGACGGAGGTGTCTTGCCTTCTTTGATAATCCAGTTAAAGGTTCCTCAGAAGAAGTGGGATCAGCTCATTCCGAAATATTTTATATCATTCTATAGGTATGTTACAAAACTTACCTTGAGCAGCGCTGCAGTTTTGCCGCTCCCCGTTCGCCTTTCAGAGGGGGGCGGGATTAAAGTGCCGTTTTTCTTCAGACTGGGCAAATCGATCAATGTCGGGCGATTTCGTTGCGGAATAAAAATCGCTCCGACATTTCATTAATGAAGGTATTTTTATATTACGCTAGATTATTTATTATCTAGAGTAATTTAAAAATCACCTTCAAAAGCCGTGAGCGCCGATAGCTGGAAGGATTTTGCGTAGGGGAGAAAAAAAGGTACACAGTTTATTTTTATATTAAATGTTGTTTTTTTATGGAGGTTTGAATAATATTTTCATGTTGCGAAATGGGGTTCAAAAATATATGAACCGGCTGTATTTTTTATACCGACTTCACCGCAAACCGCAACGTTCCAATCCACCGCATTCCACTAAAACCCACTCGCTAGTTGACTTAAATGGCCATTAATTTACAGGCATTAAACACTAAATTCATTCCTTTTGGCCCAGAAATTCATGAAAATGTGATTTAAAAAATATGTTATATTGTGGATTATTGTGTGCATGTCATTTGGACAGTTAGGCAATTTTAAAAAAGTTTATATTTTCTTAAGAAATGGATAGATGTTTTGATCTACTCATTGAATTTGGTATATAGCTACAATTAGATAACTAACTAATTAGATACTTTATTTTCAGGTCATCCAAGTAAGATTGTTTCATATTTGTTTCAGAAGGCTTCAATCTATAATAACTGAAAATTTCATTGAGTTCTCTTAATTTTTAAGAAAGTTATGGGTTTTTAACGGTTCTTGATCACAGCTTTTGAGTTAAGCCAATTTAAAGGCAATGGGGAACAAGATGCTAATTTCCGAGTATGAAACTGGTCCTAACTTTCTTAATACTGAAGATATGAAGATTCAGTATTGAAGATATGAAGATATGAAGATGTGAATTAGGTGTCAAATTAAACTTCTTTTTATGCTTTATCTGATGGAATAAATTGTAGACTTGAGTTTTAAAATCTCAAAATGTTGTAACGTTGCTACATTCTATTGGGAAACGGTCGCTGCCTGGGGCCATGTTTGAATTCATCCTACCAATTGTCTTATCTATCTCCTCCAGTGATATTTCTACTGTAAGTATTTTATTTTGTGTCTCTCCAATACAGGGCAGATCTATTGTACTTTAAAAAAGTGCTCATTGATACCCCATCTACTGTAGAGGTGTGTGTGCATAATTGTTTATAATATTCCTGGAAGATATATTCTATTTATTTTTGATCACTCTTCAAATTTTGTGTACAGGGGTCCTTAATTTTGTGTATGGTGTTGTCAGCCTGTTGTTTGCGTAGCCTTCGGGCAAGTATTTTAGTGGAATTAGGACCAAGCTCCTATGGAGTCTGTTTTACAAATCTTGATTTTTCTCCTCCTCTTGACCCAATATTCCATCCATTTGTCCCCTCAAATCTTCTATTTGCTTATAAGTCCTCTGGTCATTATTATTTTTGTACTTCTGTTCTTTATCTTTCAGGTCTGTTATCAACTTCTTACATGTTTGCATTCTGGCCTTTTTAATATGTGATGCCCTCGCTATTAATCTGCCTCGATTTACAGCCTTCAATGAGTCCCATAGTATGGATGGGTCCACCTCCCCATTGTCATTCTCCTCTAGAATGTTTTTATTTACAATTTAATATCATTAACAGTTGTTTTATCATTCGGTATTCCAACATTTAATCGCCACACTGTGTTTTCCTTCTGCTGTCCATTTGAATTGTTAAGTACATGGCATTATGGTCTGTAATATCTGCCACACCAATTCTGCAATCCGTTACCCTATAACAGTCTTCTTTCTGCATTATTAAATATTCTATTCAGGAGTAAACTGAGTGCGGTTTTGAGTAATGTGTATAGTCTGTTTTTATAGGGTGAAAATTCCTCCAGACACCAAGAAAGGCATCAAGAAGGCATAACCGGGGCATGAAACTTGAAGATGGCCGTATTAAGAGAGAGGCGACGGTTGGCAGGTCGACGATATGGAGGCGGCAGCTTCGACAGATCGTGACGGCCAACTCTAGTTGCTGTTTGAAAATGGCGCCAACAACCCTTGCATGTGGACTCCATTTGAAAATGTAATTTGAAATTATGCATGGCAATAATCTCACTCATCTGTAAAAAAACCTGCTCTGTAGCTTATTATATGTGATAACAATAAAGGATCCATTAAACCATTGATTGCCATTAACTGTATATTCTCTGCTTCCATTCAACTTCCCAAATGATGGTGGAGGTTTTGCGAGTGATTGTTAGGTATCTCAGGTCCAAATGTATGTTCTACTATTATTGATCGTCCCTCAGAGAATCAGCGCATCATCAGGGAGAACCAGAAGGCAGGACACATATTGGAAGAAGCCGGATTTAATTCCATTGCCATTGTCATGGCTTTAACTATTTTACCATCACCATAACATTATTGTTCCTTTAGGACCGAAATGAGGAAAACATTCTTTACACAGAGAATGGTGAGTCTCTGGAATTCTTTGCCACAGAAGGTAGTTGAGGCCAGTTCATTGGCTATATTTAAGAGGGCGTTAGATGTGGCACTTGTGGCTAAAGGGATCAGGGGGTATGGAGAGAAGGCAGGTACGGGATACTGAGTTGGATGATCAGCCATGATCACATCAATAGCGTAAGTAACCGAATGAAAGATGAACTTACTGAACTTGAACTAAACAAATTAAAAATCATCAGAAATTATGGACGAATAATCAGATGGATGTTAATCCAGATATCGCATTGACAGTAGTTGCATTGCCAGTATCGCATTGGTTCTTCACACCCACCACCCCACTCCACACATATCACCCACACGACCACTACCACTCCACACACCCACTCCACCATATACATTGACCACTCCACACATACCACCACCCCACCACACACGCGCACTCCACCTCACGCATAACATCACCCCGCCACACACACACAGTCCACCCGCACATTCCCCACACCACACGCACTCACTTCACACACACATAATCCCACACACATGCCCACCACCACAGCCACATCCCCATTCCACCCGCCCCCCCCCCCCCCCCACACACACACACACGCAACACCCCGCATACACAAAATCGCACATCCACCGCACTCACATACCCAATTCACCCCCCCTCTCACACACACACACACACACACACTCACCACCGGACGTGAGTTAACATTCGGCATTCACTAGTCTGGCCATGTTTATTGAGATAGTTTGTGAAGAGACGTACCTGAGTCCGTGTTGCAGCAGCACTGGCGTAATCCCACTCAAAAAGGAGAGGCAGCGACAGACCGCTCCTCCTCATGGCTGCCGCGGGGAGTGGCACCTCTGTGCCGATAGTGGCGGCGGCAGCGAGCGGACATCCTGCGCTGTTGATCAGGCGATCCGTGAGATGACCGTTCAGGAATGGTCCGTGAGGGAAAGGCAACATGGAGACAGTGGAAAATCACCTCCTTTAAGGAATCAGAGGCGATTTTGAACAAATGAATTTGATGTAAAAACACGAACAAGCATTAAATGATCCCGA
This sequence comes from Raja brachyura, assembly GCA_963514005.1. The sequence goes on along the minus strand of OY740827.1, from coordinate 3,888,815 downwards.
GCAATATGATTACATTTATTAGTATTTGCACAATTATTAATTGTGTTTTGTATTGTATTGCTGTTTATGCCTCTATCTAATTGGAGACAATATTATGAGTTGAAGGCCGCGGAGGACTGAACCAAACGCTGAAAGGTCCCGCCCCCGGCAACGTCATTTTCGTTGTTGGATGTTTCTGTTGAGCGGTAGCCGGACTTTTGGCCTGTAGGCGCCGCCGCCTTTCGGATCGGTTGCGTTTCGGCAGAGCGGCCATTCGGTAAGCTTGCTTGAGCGGCAGAGTTGCTGCTGGACACCCAGGTTCGATCCCGACAACGGGTGCCGCTGCATCTCTTTGTTGACTTTTTCAACTTGTCCTCGTCTTTTACGTTCAGTGATCCCAAGGACTTAGCTTTGTTTTTTTCTGGACGTTGCCTTGTTTTTTTAACATCTTTTATCTGTTCGATTCTGTTGTAGATACGTGAAGATAAAAATATTACTTAAAACAAATGTAGGTCCCTTGCAGTCAGAAACAGGTGAATTGATCATGGGGAACGATGACATGGCAGACCAATTGAATAACTACTTTGGTTCTGCCTTCACAAAGCAATAAATAACTAATCCGCCGGAAATAGCAGGGGGCCGGGGGTCAAATGAGATGGAGGAACTGAGTGAAATCCAGGTTAGTCGGGAAATGGCGTTAGGAACATTGAATGGATTAAAGGCCGATAACTACCCAGCGCCACATAGACTGCATCCCAGAGTGCTTAAGGAAGTAGCCCCAGAAATAATGGATGCATTAGTGATAAATTTTCAAAACGATTTAGATGCTGGAGCAGTTCCTGATGATTGGAGGGTAGCTAACGTAACCCCGCTTTTTTAAAAAGGGAGGGACAGAGCAAACGGGGAATTCCAGACCAGTTAGTCCAACATCGGATATGGTGTTGGACTAACCAGTGGATGTGTTATATCTGGACTTTCAGAAGGGTTTCGACAAGGTCCCACGCAAGAGATTAGTATGCAACGTAAAGCACACGGTATTCGTGGTTCATCATTGATGTGGATAGCGAACTGGCTGGAAGAGAGGAAGCCATGGGTAGGAGTATACGGATCATTTTCAGAATGGCAGGCAGTGACTAGTGGGGTGCCTCAAGGTTTCCTGCTGGGACCGCAGCTACGTACAACATATATTAACGATTTGGACGTGGTAATTGAATGCAACATCTCAACGTTTGCGGATGACACGAAGCTGGCGATTAGTATTGGCAGTGAGGAGGATGATAGGAGCCTGCAATATGACTTGCATAGGTTGCGTGATTGGGCAAATGCATGGCAGATGCTATATAACGTGGATAAATATGAGGTTATCCACTTTGGTGGCACGAACAGGAAAGTAGACTGATATCTGAAATGTGGCCTATTTAGAAAAGGGGTGGTGCTACGAGACCCGGGTGTTATGGTTCACAAGTCATTGAATGTAGGCATGCCGGTAGGCAGGCAGGCAAGAAAGCGAATGGTATGTTAGCATTCATAGCAAAAGGATTTGAGTATAGGAGCAGTGAGGGTCTAGTGCAGTTGTACAGGGCTGTGGTGAGACCACACCTGGAGTATTGCCTGCAGTTTTGGTCTCCTAATATTTGGAAATACCCTCTTGCCATAGAGGGAGTACAGAGAAGGTTAACTTCATTAATTCCTGGGATGGCAGGGCTTTCATATGAAGAATGACTGGATAGACTCGGCTTATACTCGCTAGAATTTAGAGGACTGAGCGGGGATGTTATAGAAACTTACAAAGTTCATAAGGGGTGGTGCAGGGTTGATGCAGGAAGATTGTACCCGATGTTCAGGACGTCCAGAACAAGGGTTCACAGATGTTTTTTCCACTTTAGTTTTTATTGCTTCTATCTATACACAAATAAAGCACAAATATAACAACGAAACATACAACATTACCGTGAAACGTGCAACCGTGTAGCGCGGGGTTCAGTTTATAATTAATAATGCAATACACAGAACTATTTTTATATTAACCATTTTCCAATAACATATTGTTGTCTATAAAATTATACAGTGTTGATGTCTTAATTTCAAGACCTAATCCATTTTTCCAATTTTCAGTAAACTCTCTTCTTTCACTGTTGGAGAATATGACATTTTCGCCATGACAAATATTCCCTGTACTATATCCAATTTTCCAATTAAATTCTCTTCAATTTTGTGAATTAGTGGATGTCTGCAGTGTTACACACATATGATGCCATTCTTCTTCTGAGATTGTAATGTTCAATTCCTTTTCCTGCTTAAATTTTACATAAAAAGTAGTTTTAGCTTGGCATTCCATTAAACTATGATAAAGTTTAGAAATAATCCTTAATGTTTCGTGATGATACGCACTAGCTATCACTTCTTTCACTGGATTAGTTTCTTCTAGTTCCTCCCTTTTTACCTTTTTTATTGTAATAATCTCTCAGTTGGAGGTATCTAAACAAATCTTGGTTTCGAAGTGCAAATCTCTCCTTCAAATCTTGAAAACTTCTCCGGTCTCCATTTTCAATAACAGTGCAAAATGCAGTCATTCCTTTCTTCATTCACTATTTAAATGTTGAGTCATACATCCCTGGTATAAATTCATTATCCAAAGCTATCCATCTTAAAGCTTTTTGTCGTTTATTCAGTTTAAGTTGTCTGGTAAGAATTAACCAGGTTTCTAAAGTAAATACCGTTATTGGATCGATTACACTCCTGATATGTCCAGGAAATGTTTTTTACCCCAAAAGTGTTTGAATGTGAGGGACAGGGATATGTGTCTCAATCTCTTTCCACCTAACTGGATACTGTCCTCACACCAATTAATTAGTGGTCGAAGTTTGGCTGCATAGAAATATATCCAAAAACGTGGAAGTGCCATTCCACCTTTGTCCTTTGGCAACTTGAGTGTAGTGTATCGAATTCTGGCCTTCTTTCCTCCCCAAATAAATCTAGATATTAATTTGTCCCATTCCGTGAATTGTTTTAATGGTACATTTTATTGGCAGAGATTGAAACAAGTACAATAGCCTTGACAAAATGTTCATTTTCACCACATTTATCTTACTAATAATATCCACTGGGGAGGTGGACCATCTTTCCATATCCTTTCTTATGTTTTGGTTGATGTGATTATAATTGGCCCCATACAACATTGATATTTTTTTTTGTTATATGTACCCCTAGGTATTTGATTGATTTTGAATCCCATTAAATGTTATAATTTTGTTTGATTTCTTCTCGAGGAGGACAATTAAATAGGAGGATTTGAGTTTTGAAATATTCACTTTATATCCTGCATAAAAAATAAATTAATCTATGATCCCCATCATCCTTGGAAATCAGGTATTTACCTCCGTGAGATACATTATTACATCATCTGTGAAAAGGCCAATTTTATGTTCTCTGTCTCTTATAGTTACTCCCCTCAATTCCCTATCTTGACGAATCGCTTGAGCCAATGGTTCAATATTTATAGCAAACAGGGTAGGGCTAAGACAACGTCGCTGTCTCGTTCCTCTTCCAAACAAATCTCTCAGTTAAGGACCCATTCACCTGTACTCTTGCGGTAGGTTGCTGGTAAATTGCTTTAAGAATTTGAAATGACTTTTCGGTAAAGCCAAATCTTTCTTGTGTTTGATATAAGAATTCCCAATTAACCCTATTAAAAGCCTTTTCCGCGTCTAGACTTATCAGGACAGCACGCGTGCATTCCTATTGAATCTTGTGTATTATATGTAGGGTTCTTCTAATGCTGTCCTGTGTTTGTCTGCCTATTATAAAACCAGTCTGGTATTCATATATTAAATCTGGCATGAACTTTTCAAATCGTTTGGAGAAAATTGAAGAATATAATTTATAGTCCACATTTACAATTGATATCGGTCTGTAGTTGGTACAATTTTCCTTGCCTTTGTCCTCTTTGGGGATTAATGTTATAATTGCCTCTTTCCATGACGGTGGTGTCTTGCCTTCTTTGATAATCCAGTTAAAGGTTCGCAGGAGAAGTGGGTTCAGCTCTTTCGAAATATTTTATATCATTCTATAGGGAAACAGTCGCTTCCTGGGGCCTTGTTTGATTTCATCCTACCAATTGTCATGTCTATCTCCTCCAGTGATATTTATGCTATGATTATTTTATTTTGTGTCTCTCCAATACAGGGCAGATCTATTGTACTTAAAAAAAGTCCTCATGGATTCCCCATTCTTAGTAGAGGTTTGTGTATATAATCCTTTATAATATTCCAGGAGGATATATTCTATATCTTTTTGATCACTGTTCAAATTCTATGTACATGGGACATTAATTTTGTGTATGGTGTTGTCACCCTGATGTTTGCGTAGCCTTCGGGCAAGTATTTTAGTGGATTTAGGGCCAAGCTCATAATTTGCCTGTTTTACAAATCTTGCTTTTTTTCTCCACCTCTTGACGCAATATTCCATCCATTTGTCCCCACAAATCTTCTATTTGCTTATAAGATCTCTGGTCCTGATTTGTTTTGTACTTCTGTTCTAAATCCTTCAGGTCTGTTATCAACTTGCTATCTGTTTTCATTCTGGCCTTTTCATCATGTGATACCTTCGCTATTAACCGTCCTCGTATTACAGCCTTCAATGCGTCCCATAGTATGGATGGGTCCACCTCCCCATTGTCATTCTCCTATAGATAAGTTTTGATTTCCAATGTAATATCATTAACAGTTGTTTTATCATTCATTATTCCAACATTTAATCGCCACACTGTGTTTTTCCTGCTACTTACTGTCCATTTGAATTGTTAATTATATGGCATTATGGTCTGATGTATCTGCCACGCCAATTCTGCAATCCGTTACCCTATAACAGTCTTCTTTCTGCATTAAGAAATAGTCTATTTTGGTGTAAACTTTCTAGAGGGTGAAAATTCCTCCAGACATCAAGAAAACTAAATTATTGGCAGGGTTCACATTTTAATGACGCGAGGGAAAACTTTTGTGACCGAATTGAGAAAAGATTTTTTAACGCAGAGAGTGGTGAATCTGTGGAATTCTCAGCCACAGAATGTAGTTGAGGCCAGTTCATTGGCTATATTTAAGATGGAGTTAGATGTGACCCTTGTGGCTAAAGGGATCAGGGGGTATGGAGAGAAATCAGGTACAGGATACTGAGTTGGATGATCAGCCATGATCATATTTTATGGTGGTGCATGTTCGAAGGGCCGAATGGCCTACTCCTGCACCTCATTTCTATGTTTCCATAAGATTATGTATTGATTTGAGGTGAAGCGGCGATATGAAATGCTTTGTGAATGTATATACCGTATTGCCTATGGGCTTTACAATTATTTATATGATTTGCAATTGAGCCTGAATGTCTTAGTCAGTTCGGAATGGTTCCGAGTTCTGAGAAACTTTGCGTTGAGGCGCTTTATTGTCGTAGATGAGCTAGAGAAGGGGCTACAACTTGCGGCCGTTCCGTTGTGAGTCAAGAAAGGTGATTGAATCCGTCGGGTCAATCAATTTCTTAGTAGAACAACGTGGCGGTGCTGTTGATGATAGTCTGGTAATGGGGACGGTGCTGTGGGAAGGCGGCTGTGGGTCCAGAAACTGCTGGAGATTCGGTGGGGTAGAAGAAAAGATCCTGGTGGCTGAATTGGACGACATACCAGCGTCACAAATGTCATCTGTGGATCAGGTCACTGAGGATCCTCAGCGTGCCGGGGAGAGAGCAGATGGGATGGAGAGTTCACGGATTCCTAAACCCCGCGGCGCTCAGTGCATTTTACAATCCAAGTGAAGGGCGATGTCCCCACTTCTTTGAACTGCCGCCTGAACTTAGTCTGGGTGACGGCGTAGAGAGCCGTGTTTGTGCAGCAACTCAAGGTCTGCAGCATGGCGGCCAGTTCACCAATGTAGAAATGCGGATAGTCCCAGCTAGGAATTAATCCAGCCAGTCTGAACCACACAACATGTATCGCACGGAGCGCCCACAACACGATGAAATTCCCCGAGATGACCAGCAGTAAAATGAGGGATTTCCTGCGGGTCTCCATCTCCGGGTCTCTGCCACTTTCCCCATTGCTGGGACCCCGGAGTCTCCTGCGGGCTCTGCTCGCCACTAACACGTATCTGATGGTCGAAGTGTTCAATAAAACAATGAGGACAAATGGGATCACGGGGGTGATGAAATATTGGAGGAACTCCCCGATTCCCCAGACCATTGAGTTTCGAACACGGACTGTAGTAAAACAAAACCAGGGGGCATTAAATAGCAAGTACTCATCGCCCAACATAAAATACCAGAACGTGTTCTTTAAACAGCACAGCATGGTCACTGTCCCTAGAACCACAGCCGCCGTTCTCTCGGTGCAATAATTTGTTTTCAGCTTCTGGCAACAAATGGCCACAAATCGATCAAAGGTGAAGGTGACGGTGAACCAGACAGAACAGTCCGTGACGGCGTAAAGCACGACGGCGTGGATATTACACACTGGGACGTCGAACAGGAACTGAAATGCTTCATAGTAAGCAATCGGAATCTGCCTCAGTATCAGGTCGAGAATAATGACCAGTAGATCGGCCGTTGCCATGGCGATCAGGTAGCGACTGACACCTGTGGAGAGACCGCACTTTCCCCGGGACAGGACCACAATCGTCAGCGCGTTCACTGTGAGGAGGGAAGTAAACGGAGATATGGCAGCGGGCAAAGCAAATTCCACAGATTCAGCGAGCGGCAAATCACATGCACAATCCTGTTCTACTACTTAACAGATGAGAAGCTGCTGTTACGAGGGTTCGGATAAATAATCTGACCGCTTTCTGACCATTGCTCACTTCACCATGAGAGTTTAGCTCGTTGGTTTACTGTGAATCTGGTTCGGTGTAGGCTGGAGAACAGACACTTGTCCTGCTCTTTACGCCGGGACGTTGTGTTAGTGTCAATGAATCAGCCCAGGGTTCTCCATCTATTCATCGCCCAATGCGCCAATGTCAGGCTGTTGGGGGCAATAATGGTCCCGATGCGGAGCATTACGCGGACACAATGATAGTGAGCGAAACTGGGCCAGATCCCAGCAGGAACTGTGCGCAGCACTCGCTTCTTGGAGGAGGAGGGAAGCAAAGGAAAGCGTGTCGGTATCTCAAGATTGCTTTAAACCAGTAAAAACATGTACAACATGTAAAACTCCTATAAATCACTTTATTATTTGCAGTGGACAGTTTCGACAGCTGCATGTAGATCGCCAGGCGCACGGCAGCAGTTCATTACAGCAGGAAAGTGAATTAAAGGAACTGGAATGCCGTTAACGATTGTTTACCGTTTTAATAAAAGTAACTGTGGCAATGGTAGCGATGTAAGAATAACAACTACCAAGGGTAAGCAACACGGTGATGAACAGTGTGAAACGTCTAATCCCCACAATCAGCACATTACCCTTTACTCAGGCGAAGATTACTTAAATAGAACACGTCATGAATGTCCGAGCTACAGACATGTATACCGGAAACCGTAACCGCCGCTTCTCATCTGATGCTGCTCGGGAATTTAGACAGGGACTTACCTGGAAGAGCAACAAGGGCTAGAATGGGATAAAAGACAAGCTGAATATTCATGATTAACAGATAGATCCGATCACTTAAGCTATACGCAGACGTAAATGTATCATCAACCAAATAGAAGATACTCTTCTCCATCGCGGTAACATCCCAGTCTACCGTATTCACAGACCGATCCGTTTGTGCAACAACGCACTCACTGTTCCTCGATTGCACTCGTTAACAATGCCTTCACTCTCTGATATTCCCGGATTACTAAACATCCATCCAACATCCCACTTTATTGTACACAGATTCCCAATGGTTTTCTCCCTGTGTGGAGCTGCTGCTCTGTGTCGGTGACGGGCGGGATGCTCTCACTGACTCTCTCAAATCCCATCAACAGGAATCGTTTTTTATTGCAACTGGGAAATCTCCGGAGACACAACCGGGCTCCGTGCGGACTGACGTTAATTACACTCATTGAACAAACATCTACTGTTAACCCTTTTGTGTCCGGGCACAAAGTGCCTCACGGAAAGGGTAGCAGTCATTATGGGTGATGATATCCATTATTTATGATCTGTCGAGTGGACTGTTAGTGCCAGGGAACAATCTGCCGAGCTGATAGAATCCGCAGCATTTCTCCGCAATCTCAATAATCGTGAGCATTAGTCTGGAATCGGAATGTTCAGATTAATCATGGACGAGAGCATGGAAGTGGATTTTCTGGAACCTTGAATAATTTAATCTGACATCTTGACATGGAGGGCAGGCATTACACAACTAAACGAACGGACATGCACCATTAGTTATATTTATATAAGGGATTTGGGGCCCATCCAACCACCCTATAATACAGGCATCCATGAGGATCGCGTTTAAAATATGTTCCTCTTACCTTAAACCGATGTCCTGTTGAAGATGATATTCCGCCCATGGACAAAAAAAATCGATCTCTGCTATCCATCCCTCATTTCCTGATACATTTCGTTCTGGTGACCATGGCTGTCGGGTAGGTGTCACGTACACCAATCTCAAGAGCCAAGAGTGTTCAATTGTCATATGTAGAGTTAAATCAACAATGTATTTTTCTTGCAGCAGCTCAGCACACCCGTAAAGAGAGCGCGCACAGATAACACAACGAACAAAATAAAGTACGTAAAAATAATCAATATTAGGGTAAATCCAAAGCAGCAAGTCCCAAGCACAAACAGCACTTTTCGTAGTTCATAGTTTAGTTGGTGTTTGTGGTGGTCAAGAGCCCGCTTGTTCTGGAAATAAATTGTTCCAGAAACTGGGGTATGCACAGTTTGCAGACACCGATATTCTTCCTCGGAGTGTGGGGCTTAACAAGAGCGTAGCCAGGGTGGTGAGCGCTCTACATAATTGCTGGATGCCATTTCATGACATTGCCTCTTGGAGATCGATTAGATGGTGGATGGTAGGACCGGTCGATGACCACCACGGTTTTTAATTTCCTACATTCCAGGGATTTCGAAGTGACGAACAGTGAGTCACGAAAGATCTTCAGAAATATGCACGGCTAGGAACATAAAGCTGTCGACGTTCCCCAGCATCGAGCCGTCGATGAAGACAGGTTTATCGATTTTCGGCCTTCATATAGGATATGAATGAATGAATTAATGAATTGATTGGCTAACTAATCATATAGGAGCAACTTGCCATGGCGAATTTACAGGCATTTGGATGGCAAGGGCTAATTAGGGACAGTCAACAGCGTATTGTACGTGGGAGGGCGTGTCTCACAAATCTGATTGATTGATTGGTTTTTTTGAGGATGTGAGCAAAAGGTTTGATGAAGGCAGATTTGTGTATTTTGTATGTGTGGACATTAGTTAGGTGTTCGGCAAGGTTCCGCATGGTAGGCTGCTCGGGAAGATTTGATCTTATGGTATCCAAGAAGAGGTAGCAGAATTGATTGCAAATTGGCTCCATGGAAGGAAGCAGAGGTTGATGGCGGAATGTTGCTGCTCACAATGAAGGGTTGTGACTAGTGGTGTGCCACAGGGTTCAGTGCTGGGCCCGTTACTGTTTGCATATACATCCATGATTTGGATGAGAATATACAGGGCAAGATTAGCAATTTTGCTGATGATACAAATGTTAGTGGTTTTGCAGATAGTGAAGATGGTTGTTAACGTTTGCAGCAGGATCTGGAGCGATTGGCCAGGTGTGCAGTGGGATGTTTAATGGAATTTAATATAGAGAAGTGTGAGATGATGCATTTTGGGACGTCAAACAAGGGCAGGACCTGAACATTACATGCAATGCCTCTTGGTGGTGTTGTAGTGCAGAGTGATCTAGGATTACAAGCGTATGGTTCCATGAACGTCGAGTCGCAGGTAGATAAGGTGGTCAAAAAGGCTTTTCCCACTTTGGCCTTCTTCAGTCAGTGTATTGAAGTATACAGAACAATGAGAGGAATAGATCGGGTTGATGCACAGACTTTTACCCAGGGGAGGGGACTCGAGGACCATGGGAAAATATGAATCAGAGGGGTACACTTTTCACACAGAGAGTGGTGGGCGTATGGCCAAGCTGCCAGAGGAGGTAGTAGAAGCTGGGCAATCCCATCATTTAAGAAAATGTTGGACAGGTACATGGATAGGATAGGTTTGGAGCGTTATGGACCAAGTGCAGGGAAGTGTGGCTAGGATAGTTGGGACATTGAAAGAAGCCAAAAGTGCTGGAGAAACTCAGCGGGTGGAGCAGCATCTATGGAGCGAAGGAAAAAGGCAACATTTCGGGCCGAAACTCTTCTTCAGGCTGATGGGGGGTGTGGCAAACGGAGGGGGAGGAGCCCGAGGTCTGAGGGAGTGCTTGGACGGGGAGGAGACAGCAAGGGCTAACGAAATTAGGAAAATTCAATGTTCAGGCCACCGGAATGCAGACTGCCCATGCGGAATATTAGGTGCTACTCCTGGACATGGAGGAGGCTCAGGACAGAGAGGTCGGATATGGAATGGGACGGGGAGTTGAAATGCTGAGCCACCGGGACGTCAGGTTCGTTAATGCGGACTGTGCGGTGGTGTTGGGCGATGCGATCGCCAAACCTACGCTTGTTCTCACCGGTGTAGATCAGCTGACATCTAGAGCAGCGGATGCAATAGATGATGTTTGAGGAGATGCAGGTGAACCTCTGTCGCACCTGGAAGGACTGCTTGTGTCCTTGAATGGAGTCGAGGGGGGAGGTAAAGCGACAAGTGTAGCATCTATTGCGCTTGCAAGGGAAAATGCCCGGAGAGGGGGTGGTGCGTAGCGAAGGGAATAATTGACATGGGAGTTACGGAGGGAGCGGTCCTTGCGGAAAGCAGACAGGGGGGATATGGGAAGATGTGGCGAAATGTTCCCGATGTTGGGGGAGTCCAGAACAAGGGGTCACAGTCTAAGGATAAGGGGGAATTCCTTTAGGACCGAAATGAGGAAAACATTCTTTACACAGAGAGTGGTGAGTCTCTGGAATTCTCTGCCACAGAAGGTAGTTGAGGCCAGTTCATTGGCTATATTTAAGAGGGCGTTAGATGTGGCACTTGTGGCTAAAGGGATCAGGGGGTATGGAGAGAAGGCAGGTACGGGATACTGAGTTGGATGATCAGCCATGATCACATTGAATGGCGGTGCAGGCTCGAAGGGCCGAATGGCCTACTCCTGCACCTATTTTCTATGTTTCTATGTTTCTATGAATAGTGGGGTCACGTTGGAGGCGGCGAAACTGACGGGGGACTATTTGCTGTTTGTGACGGCTAGTGGGGTGAAAGGTGAGGACAAGGGGGACTCTGCCATTGTTGCGAGTGGGCGGATGGGAAGAGAGAGAAGTGTTACGGGATATGGAAGATACCCTGGTGCGAGCCTCATCTATAGTAGGGGAGGGGAAGCCGTGTTCCCTGAAGAATGAGGGCATTTCCAATGCCCTGGTGTGGAACACCCCATCCTGGAAGCAGATGCTGCATAGACGGAGGAATTCGGGGTAGGGGATGGAGTCCTTACAGGAAGCAGTGTGGGAAGAAGAGTAGTCTAGATAGCCATGGGAATCAGACGGTTTGTAGTAGCTGTCGGTTTGAAGTATATCATCTGCGATGGAGAAAGAGAGGTCAAGAAATGGTAGAGAAGTCGGAAATGGTCCAGGTGTATTGAGTGCCGGATGGAAGTTGGTGGTGAAGCGGATGAAGTCGGGTATGTCGAACAAGGTTTGTTCGACGTACCCGACAAGGAGGCAGGCATAGCTGGCACCCATGCGTGTGCTCATAGCTACGCCTTGTATTTGGAGGAAAGGGGAGGATTCAATCGAGAAATTATTGAGGGTTAGGACCAACTCCGCTACGCGGAGGAGAGTAACAGTTGACGGTTATATGGTGTTTCTCCGGTCGAGGAAGAAGCGGAGGGCTTTGAGACCATACTGGTGAGGTGTGGAGGTGTTGAGTGACTGGACGTCCGTGGTGAATATGAGGGGGTGGGCGCCTAGAGAATGGAATGCACGGAGACAACGGAACGTGTCTGAGTTGTCTTGAACATAGGTGGGGAGGGATTTAACCAAGGTAGATAGGATGGAGTCAAGGTACGTGGAAATTAGTTCGGTCGGGCACGGACAGGCAGACGCAATGGGTCTACATGGACAGTCAGGTTTGTGGATTTTGGGGAGAAGGTAAAATCCGGACTTGCGGGGCTAGGGAACGATGATGTTGGAGGCTCGGGGGGGGGGGCAGGGAGTCGGAGTTGATGAAGTCGGTAATGGTGCTAGAGATAGTGGCCTGGTGCTCGTCGTTGGCCATGGTCCAGAGAGTTGGCGCGTGGCCTCAGCTTTATAGAGATCGACGCGCCAGACTACCACGGCACCTCCCTTGTCGGCGGGTTTCATAACCCAGTCTGGGTTGTTGCGGAGTGAGTCGATGGCAGTACGTTCGGGGGGGGGGGATTTTGGAGTGAGATAAGGGAGTGGAGAAGTTGAGGCAGTTGATGTAACGACGGCAGTTTTGAATAAAATGTTCTAAAGCCGGAAGGCCATGGGGGTGGGGGGGGGGGGTTCCACGAGGAGGGTGTTCGTTGGAGGCGGGAAAGGGGATCATCAATATGGGCGAAGACTATTTCCGATGGAAGAATGCTGTGAGGCGGAGGACACGGTAGAAGAACTCGAAATCGTGGTGGGCGCGGATCTCATTGAAGTGGGGAAGGAGGGGGACAAAGGTAAGATCTCTGCTGAGGACCGATTGTTCGGTTTCGGAGAGGGGCAGGTCGGGGGGTATGGTGAACACACGGCAGGGATGGGTTTGAGGCCGGAGAAAGGGAGGTGAGTGGACTGAGGTTGGGGCCATGTCTGGTTGGGGGTAGTGGCTGGTCAGGGGTGGGAGGTATGAAGACTGTAGCGTGGGTGGAGAAGAGCAGGGGTCACATGGTTTGAGGGGGATGGGGAAGACCCAGTGGAACAGCCAATGAGGTTACTAGGGTGTCGGGGACATGCACTGGCACCCAGCGCAGTCAACCCCAGGGAAGTGGGAGTTAGCAGCGTGGAGGGTTCAGGCCCGGTGTGGAGTCCAGGTTGCAGGTGAGGTGACGGCTGCGGGCTGCTGGAGGGCGGTGGAGTGGCGAGGGTAGGCGGAACTGCTGGTAGGCGTCCCCGAGCAGTAAAGTGCGGGTCGGCGGGCGATACGTGGGAGGACCCGGTTGGCGCATGGTCGGTGGGGTAACGCGGTTCGGCCAGCGCAGTGAGGGGGCGAGGTGAATATGCCATGGTGCGGCGGCCATGTTCGGTGAGCCACGGTCCGGCGGCAACATTTGGTAGCTCCGGCCAAGCGGCGATGTTAGATGGGTCGGGTGCGACGGTCATATACGGCGGGCCCAGTGTGACAGCGATGTTGGATGAGCCCCCTCCGGCGGCGATGTTAGATGGGCCAGGTGCGACGGCGATCTTGGATGGGCCCGGTGCGGCGATGAGGTTAGGCGTTCCCGGGGGGGGGGGGGTGGTTCGACGGTCGCGTAATGATGGCGATAGTCAGAGGAATCGGGGAGGGGGGGGTATACAGAGTTGCCGATAAGGCATTGTTGGGACATTGTTGGCCGTTGTAGGGCCGAAGTGTCTGTTTCCGCACTGTATTACCCTATGACTATGACTATAGTTGGATCTACACTAACGAAAGGACAAGCAATGCCGTGCGAATTGCAAACATGTTACTTCAACAATTTGGAATAGTAATGTTTGTAGTTGGCTCTCACAATGCGGACGCAAATGCAATGTGATACGTTTCGTGCGGCTTCCGGAACAGCCATTAGAATAATACGTGGAGATGAACGTTGTATAATTTGGTTGAAATATTGCCCAAATCACTGCCGACCACTGCCAGCAACCCGACCACATCCGAAGGGAATATTAATACGGCGGGTGTTCACGGGTTAATAATTAACCTGAAGGCCGAGAAATATACCAATGTTCCACCATTAACGTTACTTTCCGGGCTGGACAATTTAAAATGCAAACATTTTCCGTGAATTGAACGGGGAAAGGCCAGACGCTGTGGGAAGGTGCCAAACACAAGGAAGGTAAATCACAACTTTAATCAGCAGAATTTTGGTCCATTGGGAGAAGTTTCATTTTCTTGCATTTCCACGTCTGACATGTCTGGCAGGAGTTTATTAAAGGCCAGTTGATGAAAGTTCAGGATCAACATGTCCCTGTAAGGAAGAGGGATAAGGATGACAAATGGCCTTTGAGGACCAAGGAGATTGTCTGTCGGGTCAATGCATAAAGGGAAGCGCATGACACGTTAAGAGTTTCAGCCTCTCAGAGCTTACGGATTCACAGACCCGCATTGGACCGCGACGAAGCATGCTGTGTGTACAGAGTTTATACGTTCTCCAGTGACCATGTGATTTTCTCCGAGATCTTCGATTTTTCCCCACACTCCGAAAACGTACATGTTAGTAGGCTAATTGGCATGGTATGAATGCAAATGTTGTCCCTAGTGTGTGTAGGATAGTGTTGAAAATAACATTAGCAAATTTGCAGATTACACAAAGACGGCTGGCAGTGTGAATTGTGAGGAGGATGCTATGAGAATGCAGGGTGACTTGGACAGGTTGTGGGAGTGGGCAGATGCATGGTAGTTGACGTTTTATGCGGATACATGTGAGGTTATTCACTTTGGTAGCAGAAACAGGAAGGCAGATTACTATCAAATTGGCGTCAAGTTGGAAAAAGGGGAAGTACAACGGGATGTGGGGTTCCTTGTATATCAGTCTATGAAGGTAAATATGCAGGTACAGTAGGCAGTGAGGAAAGCAAATGCCATGTTGGCCTTCATAACAAGAGGAATCGAATATAGGAGCAAGGTGTTCCTTCTGCATTTGTACAGAACCCTAGTGAGACCACACCTGGAGTATTGTGTGTAGTTTAGGTCCAATAATTTGAGGAAGGACATTCTTGCTATTGAGGGAGTGCAGCGTAGATTTACAAGGTTATTTCCCGGGATGGCGGGACTGTCATATGCTGAGTGAATGGAGCAGCTGGGTTTGTACACCGTGTAGTTTAAAAGGATGAGAAGGAATCTCATTGAAACATGTACGATTGTTACGGGCATGGACACACTAGCGGCAGGAAACATGTTCCCGATTTTAATTCGGAGTCACGTGAGTGACTACGCGAAGAAGCCCCGCCTGGCGCTTGATCGGCATTTTGTCGACGCTGTCGGAAGGAGAAGAGCTGCAGAGCGCAGCTCCACCAGCGGTAAGCAACAGGCCCGCAGGTAAGTAAATTATTTTTACATCCAGGGCATTTCATACTCCGTGAGGCTGGTGGGTGAAGACCATGAGGTGTTTAAAAATAAAAATGGAGAAAGCTCCTAAAAAATCGCGGGTATAACGTGCGTCCCGGGGAGGAGAAGAAAAACAGGCGGGACAGCAGATTTTTATGGAGTCGGTTCCGATACCGGTGGCAGTTGAAATACCCGTTAGTGAGGCTTTGTTTGCTCCACAAGCAGAAGCCACGGAGGAAAATCCAGTGCCTAAAAAAGGGTGGTATAAAGAAGAAAAACGTTTCCAAAGTTGTACGATAAACCCGTTGTCACGGTGCCAGGATGTGGACACGCAGTGGGGGGGGGGGGGGGGCGGGGGATACACAAAAAGCTCCAGATACTCAGCGGGTGCAGCAGCATCTAAGGAGCGAAGGAGAGAGGCGCCGTTTCGGGTCGAGACCCTTCTTCAGACGTTGCGTTCTCTTTAAATGCTTGCTTTGTTTTATATTATCGATTTATATTATCGATTTATGTTATCATTTGATATCATTATCATTTTTCATTTGTAAAATTTTCCCTTGGGAGAGAGGGGTTATTAAAAATTGTTATTTTTTTGATTAAAATACTTATTACATAAATTGAAACAATGACTTACAAATATTATTCACTCACTACTATATTGACTAAACAGAGTGTCGTGCGGAATGAATCTACGACATGAAAAACACAGAGCTTTAAAATCTTCACGTAGTCACTCACGTGACTCCGAAGTAAAATAGTAAGATTAAACGAGAACTTACCTGTTCGAAGTTTGATATTTATTTCATGAGGAGTTACGATGAGGGATTATGTGCCCTCCGCTCCCAGCCCTCATAATATAAATGAGCATCTGGTAGTTCTAGTGCATGTTGAGCCTTACCATCTTATTCCGGTTATTGTTTCTGTGTTTTTCATGCCACTGCGTTGAAGTATGCCGATCAAGCGCCAGGCGGGGTTTCTTCGCGTAAACCCTCATCGTAATCCTCATAAAATAAAGATCAATCTTCGAACAGGTAAGTTCTCGTTTAATCTTACTATTTTACTTCAAGGCCTTTACAGAATATAATGCAACGTGGGGAAAAAAAACCGCAAAGAGTTAAATTATCAGGACCAAAAGGGACCCCTGTTTTGAAGAGTAAGATTGAATAAATGCCCAAGGATTCGTATACTTACTTTTAAAAAAATTAAAAAAGCAGGGAAAATAGGTACACCTCAGGGTACATACATACACTGTACACCTCGGGATACATACCAACATTGTACATACACCTCCGGATAAAGGAGGGAATTTGTGCTTGGAGTTCGGAGATGTAGGCAGGATACGAAACAAATACTTTGCATTTGTGTTGACTAATGAGAAGGACATGGTGGATAGTGAGATGTATGTCGAGAATACTAACCTGCCAAAGGTAGACACAAAATGCTGAAGTAAATCGCCAGGTGAGGCAGCATCTATGCAGATACGGAATGGGTGGCGTTTTTCGTCGAGACCATTCTTCAGGTTATCTACCTTCGATTTTAACCAGCATCTGCAGTTCTTTCTTTCTAATCTGCCATAAGCAGTTTGAATTTGAGAAGGAGGAGGTTTTCGGCCTCGTGAAGTGTGATAACCTGGATAAAGTCCGCTGGCATCTATTTTAGGCTATTGAGCGAAGAAGGAAAGGAGATTGCACGAACATTGAGGGAAGTAATTCTCGAGCCACTGGCGTGGTCAGAGTTGAATGAGAAGGAGCTAATGTTGTTCCACTGGTTTAGTGAGGGTGCAGATGTAATTTAGCGAATGAGAGGCTGGTGAGCATCATGCCACGAGTAGGAAAGCTATTGTAGAGTATAATGTAGGAAAGGATTTACTCACATTTGGATGACAATGAGTTAATTAGAGTCAGTCAGCTACGCTTTGAACGCGGCACGTCGTGTTTTACTAATTTGATCGTGTTTTTTTGAGTGGATAACACATGGAATCGATTGGGATAGCATGTTCAATGTCTGCTTAGAATTTTGTGCGGCATTTAATCGAGTCCCCCATGATAGGGGAATCCGAGATTAAGATGCACGGTATCTACAGCGTTTTAGTCGCATGGATTTAAAACTGGTTTATTGATTAAAAAAAACAAACAAAAGGCGGACGTATTGGTGGAAGAACGATGTTCAGGCGGACGATCTATGACTAGTTGAGTTACAAGTAGATCGGTGCTGGGACCTCTGTTAATATGACTTCGACATAAAAGTAGATTACTAAATGGTTGTGGTCGCCGACTCTGTGGAAGGCTTCAAAGTATGCCGCAGATTATAAACCAGGAACAGAATCAATGGAGAAATGGCGGATGGAGATGCATCTGGGCCAGTGTGAGGTATTGCAATTTTGGAGGTCGCATGTTAGGATAACATCAACAGGTAGAGTTACAGCTGTAAATGCACATTTACAGGCACATTTTTAAATTGTTCAAGAGATTACTCCCTCTAGCTGCTGAACGGACTACATGATTAAGGGGAATATCGTTATACGCATTCGAGCTTTCCGAAATAGACCCTCAGAGTTTCTTCACAGATAAATCTTCAGAACACAGTCTTTTGATTAATAGATTATTTATTGTTGATGAAAAACAATAAGGTGCATTCAAATTTCTTCCGACTCATACACTATTATCTTCAGCAAACTCCAGCGTTTCGCTTTGAAGGTTAGAAAATGCCTCGTGACTCCGTTACGCTTCGCAATGTCAAATAGTATACCTTCCAAATGCTGGTCCAAAGCTGAACTAAAAATGAAGTTCTGCGCAAGAAACTTAGTTCCAAACACGCCCTAATATACGTCATAAATACCACCCACAATATAATGGGCATCCTAAAATTTAAAAACACATGCCATCATTAATGACACAGAAAACACGGCAAATGGCCACACATACCGGCCCCTAATTTGCCGAGTATATAACGAGGCAATTATTAATAAACATCAAAAAAGTAAACATGAAGGCATAACAAGGCAGAAAGTCAGGGAATTGAACCCCGTGGCTCCTCGTCGGCAAATTGTACCCCGGTCCACCGCGTGACCGTCGGGGATACTAACTAATCAATCAAATACTTTATTGTCATTCAAAAATACACCAACAAATGCAAGTCTGAACGAAACAACTATACTAACGAGAGAAAAATAGCATGCACTATACATCCGCAATCAGAATTCTTCATCGACTCTTCCATCTTCACTTTCGCCTTCTAGAAGCAAGCATAACTTGATTATTAATCTTATTAAAACAATGGTTTTAGTTTAAAGTCGTACTATTTGCACCAAACCTTTTAAACAAGATTAAATGGCAACTTACCAGTTTGTAGATTGATATTTATTTTATGGGGAGTTACGATGAGCGATTACGTGAAGAACCCCGCCAGTCCGCATGCGCGTAAATCTTCAAAGCAGCGGTATGAAATCACAGAATAACAGCATTTGAATTAACATAGTAAGAATATAAACTTAGAACTACCATATGACCTTTGCGATATGAGTGTTGGGAGCGGTAGGCACGTAATTGCTGATCGTAACGCCGCAGCAAATAAAGATCAAACTTCAAGCTGGTAAGTTCTCGTTTAATCTTACTATTTTACTTTGGAGTCCCGTGAGTGATCCTGTGAATATTTCAAATATCTGTAATTTCATGCCGTAGATACGAATCCAGGCATCTCACTGCAGCAATTGGCTGAGGATGCGTGAATAAAGAATGCATTGAATCATGACATTCATTTGAAACTTTAACGGTTTTATTAACAAATAAACAATATGAACCACTCTCTCCTATGGGAACTATAAAACAGATCTTTAAATTATTGGCGAATACGGGAAGCGGCTTGTTATAGAACCTTTGAAAAGTAATTTCATTTGAACATCCTGCGGCCACGAGGATATGGTCTGGAGGGACGTCCATTGCCCTCGCTGCTGACGTTGATTCCGCCCTGTGGAGTGAGATTTTAAATGACCGGTGTCCACTCCTGCATTCACCAGAGCATTTCAGCCACCTTGAGATGGTCTGAACCGACACTTGCATATGCGTTTTATTGTGGCTAATAAGTAATGCTGATTCCGAACCTCTAAGAGCGTTGGTGACCTTAATATAATAGAACAAATGTGGCACTACGCACAGTGTTAAATCCGTGGGGTATGCGGAAAAAATCAGCTTGAACCTTGAGACCCCTGGTCTGCTCTGTTTAATTACATCATAGATGTAAAATGTAATGTTATTACCAGATGATACTATCCTGTCCAGTCGCAGCTTCTGCAATGTCTGGACCCGTTGTGCTGAAACCAGCGCCATGAGTATGAGCACCTTAAGGGTGATATTGGGCAAAGACAGGGACGTGGCTGGACCCCACTGGCGAAGCAGTGGAAGCACCACACTCACATCCCAGATTTCTGAGTACCTGGGTTTAATTGGAATTAAAAATACCCTCACAAACCGGGATATTAAAGGGTGAGATACAACTGAATGTTGTTACGACCCCAGCCATAAGTATGATGACAGGGCACTCCTGACACAATTGATGGCACTATAGCTGAATCCTTCATCAGAATATAGCGTTGACAGAAATTCTATCACATCTGAGATGCCTGCCGTGTGATCTGCAATGTTCCCTGTGAACAGAACGTCTCCCATTTCCTGATATGAGAGGTATACTGTTTTTGGTACTATTCCTTCCAGGCAGCAGAAATTATATCCACGGTACAATCGTATGGTCCAAGCCCCAGGTATGGCCTCCTCGGAATCTGCAAATTAACCGATCAATACGATCATGTAATGGATGTAAATCTACAGGTAAAGGGTGTAGCAGTAGGTCACAAGGGTGTCACAGTAGGTCACAATACTCCTGAAGCGGTGTATTGATTGATCTTGAGCAAGCACCGACAGATGAAGCAAAATGGAGGAAATGCATATAAAAGCATTCCACCCCAATGTAGCGAGAATACATCTACCGCTAATGCCCCAGGGTCTTGCTCACATTAAACATATTTAGGTAACTGGTGATTGAGACTGGATGCAAACGAATCGATATCTGGCACCCCATATCGAACAACTGTATCATTAACTACTTCATGATTCAAAATCCATTCTGTGTTGTCATTGAATTTGCGTGACTTGGTGTCTGCCACCAGATTGAGCCTATCTGGTACGTTGATAGTTTCTGCGATCTACTTAGATTCTGACGATTCAACTCATGTGATTAACATACGCTACTGCCGTAGTGTTGTCAATGTGACGTTGAACATGTAGGTGATTCGTGGTTGCACAATATGATTTAAGGCCATAAAATGCTCATTGAATCAATGCCTCGAGCATATTCTATCTGCCTGCACACCTAGGGATGGTATCTGTAGCACCACTATCTAAGGCACTAACATCAGTCTGTAAAACAACTAAGGGTTCCTCAACCAGAATTTTGCTGGAGCAACTTGAGATGTTCATAATCAACCGATGCAATTCGGCAACGGCTTAAGCTGGTCATTGCATGGGCCTGTCGAAATGACCTGCATGTATTCTGAATGAATGTTCCTTTGCACGTTGTAAATTTTGGTAATGCAAAGGTCCATACCGTGCAGGTGGAAAGGCAGCCACTAATTTGCCAACCATGCTGGCCACCTGTCTAATTGAAGGTTGATGCCCCTCCACGAGCCCATTGGCAAGGTCACTAACATGCGAGTTGAGTTAATAGTGAATCCCAAATGATCTGGTATCAATTTGGATTTAACTGGTATCAATTGGATTTGTGGATGAATGAGGAACCCCTCCCCTCAAAAAAGAGTTTAACTACTGAGACTGATAATTCAGCTGTTGCTCGGGTCTTTCCTATTATCAATATATCATCCAAATAAGCCATTACCATATGGCTCATAGCCCGTAGTAGCCCTAATACTGAGCTTAACAGTTTTATAAATAATCTAGATGCCGAGGTTAACCCATTAGGCAGTGCATTAAATTGCCATAATTGTCTCATCCAGCTAAATTTCAAATATCTCCGATGATCCCTATGAACAGGCACTGAGTAATATGCATTTTCAATATCCATACATGACATGTAACATCCTCTGGGAACCAGTTGTTTGGCAGCAACAAATGTTTCAATTTTAATATGTTTATATTGCAAATACGGGTTAAGAATTGTCAATTCAAGTATGATTCGGCATTCCTTTTTGGCCTCGGAAAATATTAGACACGAATTGTTGAGATTGATAATGTGTCTTCTCAATTACCCTTTTATATATAATTTTTCAATTTCAGCTTGTACATCTAAATTCTCTTTTTGTGAGAAAATGAGTGTCCGACTTGGGGTATGCTGCCTGGGAGGACACAAACCGGTAAGGAATTCAATCCGGAACACTTGTATCCTATGCAGTATTAACACATCTGATGTTATCCCATAACTTTCCTTGATAAACAAGTGTGACCTTCCTCCAACTTCTAAGTGATTACCACTTAATATGGCCCTACAAGAACCAGATCCACCTACCTCCATGGCTTCCTGTGGGTTCCTCTGTCCTCTGTTTCTGGGAAAAGGCATGATCGCCTGTGCCCCTGCCGGCGTGCGCCAGTTGCGCACATTGGCGAATGAGCGACCTGGTCCTGGACCTGTCCCGGTTTCAGCAAGCCGTTTAAAGGTATATTGCCGCCGCAGCGCTCTGGCACTCAACAGTACTTCAATAAGTCCGACCGTCTTTGCCGCGTCATCCATTCGTTTGACTCTTTTTGCGAGGTCTTCACCAAAGAGCAGATTTGGTGTCTGAAAATTACTCGGTTTGCACAGAGCGGCGAACTTCGGTTTGATGGAGGGGCGGACTTTTCCTCAGACGGTTGATCTCGCAGTGCGTATTGCACATGAGGGCAAGGCATCCTGCTGAAAATCAGACAGGTGCCCTCCATCCACGGACCTGGCGAATGCTGTACTGCTCGAGGCGAGGAGATTTAGCTCCCTCTGTAGCCTCATTCCCTGAGGCCTAATGCCTAAGCTCACATGACTCCATATGGCGTAGTTCACAGCCGGCACTTTGAGTAGGACACAATTCGACGGTCTCATTCTTTATGGCTGTTTCATCGACAATGAGCTCTTGAAGCTGGTGTGAAGAGTTGGATGCAAGTAGTTAATACTTGCATCCAAGTCTTCACCCAGTGGCTCTCCTGAGTCTGTTGGGATGGCAAATCTTGCTGCTAGGGATGGTACCTCTGAATCTTGCCCTTCATCCCTTGGGGTATCCCCATGGCTATACCGTCAGACTTGGCGTCAGAATAACATTGACGTATGTTCTCCTCCTCCAAGAGGGAGACATTAAGCAGCCCTATTTCAGGCGCTGCTGGCGCGGGCTCTCCAATAGGCCGGCGCTGACACAACTCCTCCTGTTGCCGTTTGTCTGGATGAAGCATTCTCTCCATTAGGATCTCCAATCTGGATAACCGGTCCAAGACGTTATCCCTTCCCGGAGGGGAACCCTCCCGACCCGACCCGTCAGAGTCCACGGGCCGTGGAGACTTTTTGGTGGCTTTGCGCCCCAATGGAGCAGCCACGGAGCTTTCAGGCACGAAGTCTGTAGTCGCTGTTCGCACCGCTTGCGAATCTGTGGGTGAGCTAGGCGGCCGCCCCCTACCCGCACTCTCGTGGGCTTCCATGACTACTTTCCCGGCGGCTCGCCTCGACTTCACCCGTGACGTTCTCTCCATAATTGCACTTGCTCCTGAAACGAGAAATTATCTAGCGCAGAAAACGACCTCCGACTAAGTTTTACACTTACCTGAGGCTTTTTAAAACTTACCGCTGGAGGAGCGATGCTCCTCCCAACCGGTCGCTGCGCCATGCGTCAGACGTAATGACGCGCATGTGGACTGGCGGCGTTCTGCACGGAATCACTCACATGACTCCAAAGTATAATCAGGCATGTTACCCAGTATACAGTCCATTTCTTTGATGGCATGAAACGTCTTCCTCCATGTCCGATCAACTCATGGATGTGTTGTTGCAACAACATTGAAGTGTGAAAATCCTTCGAGAGAATAGCAGTATTTTCAGCAATAAAGTTCACCGTTAGGTTTGATTTTATTTCAGGAGAATCAGTAGAGATTTCAAATCCCAGCTCAAGCCTTGGCCATTCTCTGTCTGGCTCACGTAGAGATGTTAGTTCATTATTCCATCGCTTCAGAAGTGGTTCGCTGTCAGTTCGCTGTCAGTTCGCTGGAAACTTCATTTTGATTTTGTGTTAACATATTTCAGTTGTACAACATTAGTAACTCCAATGCTCTTTCCATTGGCAGATTGGCTTTGTCCAAATCCAACTCTCCGGTTTACTTGGCCCTATCATTTAGTGGAATGCTTTCACAATCATCGCTGATCCACTTGGAAACTGTAAATCATCCCTTATTGCAAAGATAAGTCAGAGGTTCTTCTGGTTGAATTGCATCCTGCTCAGTAGACATGGATGTTACGAAATCATCCTTGTAGAGATTATTCTTCAAATAGTTTATTACTTAATGAAATGTTGTATTCTCCTCAAACTTGCGTTTCAAAGTATGGGTACTTTGCTCTGCCACACGACGATTATTCGATAAACTGACACTTTCTTGTTTGAAAGGAAAGTCCAGACAATAATGTCCGTCAATCTTTACTGAGTAGTTCATAATATCCATGAACATCAACTCTTCATTAGACACCTCTTCAGATTCCTTGCTGGTACTTTCCTTGACGTCATTATTGTATGGCTTCATGGCCGGCTTTTCTAATTTATCAGTGGGTATTTGATTAACAGCAATGGTCGGATAGTTCCTCTGTTTTCCAATTTCATGGCTCCTTTTCAAGGAGCCGTAGATAACCCATCCAATTCAGGTTTTTGTAGCATACGGTCCATCACCTTGGCTCCTAACAATCTGTATA
The DNA here is from genome assembly GCA_963514005.1 of Raja brachyura. Next base: position 3,864,616 of record OY740827.1, on the reverse strand, counting down.
GGTTTCAATGCCTTCAAAACATTCGTCCCGATAAGTAAAGCAACATTAGATTTTTTTTCAGATATCTTGACATCCTTCAGGTAAGGCCATTGTTTCAAGTCTTCGTGTATTGGTATATTTTGACGATCAACAGGCATGGTTCCATGCGTAAACACTTCAGATATTGTATAGAATTATCTTTATCCAGACTGGATATCTCAATACTCGTAATGTAATGACTCCTGCTCTCTGTATCTTTAGGCATGGTACGTCATCGAATCCTAGTCTCTTATCCTGTGATGTTCAGCCTCCTTGCCAAGTTTTCTGTGCAAAAGGTTGTCGAACTTCCGTGATCCAGGAAAGCATATGTTTGCAACGCTGCATTCGTCTTGCTGCTCATTCCCTGTGCTGGTAAGATAGAAAAGATAGAAAAATTACAAGCTCCATCCCCGGCTCCTTCATCTGTTCTGTTTGCTCCGGTGCATTTTCTTCTATTTGCTCTGATAGCTCTTCATCTATTTTCTCCAGTTCTCCTTCTTCTCAATATTCTGGTAGCCCTTTTTCAGTGTAATGTGCTTCAGGATGCCAAAGCAGTGGTATGGAATGAGCTGCCAATTGAGGCAGGGACTATTACAATCTTTAAAAAACAATTAGACTGGTGCGTGAATATGACAGATGTGGAGGGATATGGACCAAACGCAGGCAGGTGGGATTCGCGTGGATGGGAATTGTTGGTCAGTGTGAGCAAGTTGGGTCAAGGGGCCAGTCTCCATGCTGCATAACTCTAAGATTCCAGTTTAATATTTTATATAATGAATCTTTGCACTTTTTTCAAAGAATTAAAATACAAACAAATTGCCAACGGATAAACAAATTGATATGCACAGTAGGAAGACAAATTACATCTATTGGGCTTTTAATGTAGGACGGTTAGAGATGGGACGTGTTGTGACAATTAAAAACGGTACCAGTGAGACCACACCTGCAGCATCATGCACACATTTTGTCCATTTCCGTAAAGAAGGAATATACCTATCTTATCCAAAAATATTCGCTTAGCTACTTCCGGGTACGAGAGGGTTGCCCTATTTGTCTGCAAAAGTAATTCGTGCTATACTCTTTGGCGTTTAGATGAATGAAGGTTGATGTGTTTGGAACATACACGGTCCTTAAGAGACTGGAAATGTTAACCAAAAATAGCATTGCTGAAGAAACTTGATTGCTCACACAAACAATCTTGGGGGTGGTAGGAGTACATGGAGGAGCGAATGGTTTCTGTTTGGGTCATGACCCTGCATTAGGTAGATGTAGAGATGTTGTCATCAATGGGTGAATCTGAATATAGGAAAATAGTTGTAGGATTGCGCATGGTCATATAAAAAGGGTGCGTACGAACATCTCTTAGTGGGAGGGTGATCTCCGAAATTCTCTAATCTGGATATTGTGTTGGCTAGACCATGAAACGATTATGAATGAAGTTTTTTTATTGAAAATTCCGTGCATTGAAGTCAATAGGGAACTGGCACAAAGCAGGAGAGGTCCCGAATACAACGGTGGACGCTGGACAAAGGGTATTTAAGAAGGAACCAGTGGCCCGACCTTACACGCACTCAAAGGTGGCTGGAAAGACATCACCGGGGCATGACACTTTAAGATTGCCGTACAAAGAGAGGGGCGACGTTTCGCAGGTCGACGAGATTCAGGCGGCAGCGTCGGCATATCGTGATGGCCAACTCTAGTTCGTGTTTGAAAATGGCGCCATATCCCTTGCATATGGACTCCATTTGTCCATCTAATTTGAAATTATGCATGGCAATAATCTCACTCATCTGTAATAAAAATAACTTCACTTTACCTTATTATATGTGATAACAATAAAGGATCCATTAAACCATTGATTGCCATTAACTGTATATTCTCAGCTTCCATTCAACTTCCCAAATGATGGTGGAGGTTTTGTGAATGATTGTTAGGTATCTCAGGTCCAAATGTATGTTCTACCATTATTGATCCTCCCTCAGATAATCAGCGCATACTCAGGGAGAACCAGATGGCAGGACACATACTGGAAGTGGCAGGATTTCATTCCATTGCCATTGTCATTGCTCAAACTATTGTACCATCACCATGTTCCCAAGGCAACCCACCTCACTGCCAGCAGATCACCAAGTTTCTGTCATCTGCAGTCTATTTCCAAGGGTCTCCTTGATCAACAAGTTAATTGAGAACGTGTGGATTAACATTGGTCTTTATTGTATTATAACTTACAGTATCATAACAGAAGAATATCAATTGGCATATTACAGCTGAAGGAAAAATAGAAACACATTATTTGTTATGTCAGAAGCATCAGACATATTGAGGCATTACAGGAATAGGTCATATAATTATATTCATGATTACATGCAATCATATCCTTGAGAAATAATCAATGGTGTACGTAACCGAATGAAACATGAACTTACTAAAGTTAAACTAAACAAATTAATAACAATCAGAAATTATGGACGACTAGTCAGATGGATGGTAATCCAGATATCGCATTGACAGTAGTTGCATTGACAGTATTGCTTTGACTCTTCACACACACCACCCCACTCCACGCATATCACCCACACGACCACCACCACTCAGACACCCACTCCACCCCATACATTGACCACTCCACACATACCACCACCCCACCACAGACACGGACACCATCCCACACATAACACCACCCCACCACTCACACGCACTCCACCCGCACACTCCCCACACCACACGCACTCACTTCACACACACACATGATCCCACACACATGCCCACCACCACACCCATATCCCCAATCCAGCCCTCCCCACACACACACACTCACCACCCCACATACACACAATCCCACATCCACCACACTCACATACCCTCTTCACCCCCCCCCCCACACACACACACTCACCACCCCACACACACTCGCTTCACACACACACACACATACAATGCCACAGCCATCACACCTTCATACCCATTTCACCCAAATCCTCCCCCCACACACAAACACACACAACCCCACTTCCGCCACGCACTACACACCAGGCACAAGTGCCATATATTTCAAATGAAGATCAGAGAGATATTTTGACCTCACGGACATGGTGGTTAGAACAGACTGTTGTATTATACGCCTAATGGTAAGTCGCGGGAAATTTGATCACTCTGGAAAATGGACGTAGACACAGCATCGGGACGAAACTCATACCTTGTAGTGTACGATACCGAAATTAAGGCGAGAAGTCAGGTGTAGGAGAAGTACCTTTATTCGGTCCCTTCGTATTGGAAGGAAGTCCACGAGAGGGAGATAGCACTCAAAACCCTTGCCTTTAAACCCCCTGGTCTAGGGCCGCCTCTGGACCGATCCATTCCCGTGCCGAGGGGTTTGACCCTTAGGATGGCCCGACCCTTGGGAACCGCCACAACCTACGGCAGTGAGGGGATATATGAATTCAGCAGCAAGAGTGAGAGAATGAGACAGGAGCTCAGTCGGACGCACGGGGTGGGGATGCAATCCGTAAACTAATCAGATAATATGTTTCATTTTACCGGACCTGACATTGGCAATGAACGACTACATCCGAATCGGCTCCTGGTTTTTACCTCCTGCATTCCACTCCGTATCGATTAGAGGATATGTGGATCGAGTTCAGTCGCATTGGTGCACGGACCCAATGACTGAGCACTTCATATAAAGCAACAGGCTGCTAGGATTCACATTTCGAAAGAATGCGACGTGAGTTAACATTCGGCATTCACTCGTCTGACCATGTTTATTGAGAGAGTCTGTGAAGAGACGGACCTAAGTCCGTGTTGCAGCAGCACCGGCGTAATCCCACTCAAAAAGGAGAGGCAGCGAAAAATCGACCCCCCTCGTGGCTGCCGCGGGGAGTGGCACATCTGCTCCGATAGTGGCTGCGGCAGCGAGCGGACATCCTGCGTTGTTGATCAGGCGATCCGTGAGATGGCCGTTCAGGAATGGTCCGTGAGGCAAAGGCAACACGGAGGCAGTGGAATATCATCTCGTTTAAAGAATCAGAGGAGATTTTGAACAAATGAAATTGATGGGTAAAAACAGGAACTAGCATTAAATGATCCCGAGGAATATGATTACATTTATTAGTATTTGCACAATTATTAACTGTTTTTTGTATTGTATTGCTGTTTCTGCCTCTGTCTAATAGGCGGCAATATAATGACTTGAAGGCTTATTCGACGAGCGGGTACGGGGAGAGACAGAGCAGCGGCATCAATCACCTTCTCTGCACCTCTTCCCCACTCCAGCGTCATCCCATCTGAACGTACTCAGAGGAGAGAGAGAAGAGGGGACAGAGAAGAGGAGACAGAAGGGCAGAGAGAGAGGGGAGAGAGAGAGAGGTGAAGAGAGAGAAGATGAGAGAGAGAAGGGGGAGACGGTAGCGTGGGGTTACTTTTCCCACACAAGCCATAGGTGACTGGGCAGTCTGAACCCAAGCACCAAGTTGAAAGCGGCGGCCCTCCCACGGCTAATCTTCGCGGGCTGCGGGTCGGGTGGAGCGGAGGTTTGGAACAATGTTCATGCCTTCACAGTGAATGTGATGGCTGCGGGGTTCTGGACCAAACGCTGACAAGTCCCGACCCCCGGCAACGTCATGTCCGTTGTTGGATTTTTCTTTTGAGCGGCAGTCGGACTTTTGGCCTATAGGCGCCGCCGCCTTTCGGGTAGGTGGCGTTTCGACAGAGCGGCCATTCGGTATGCATGCTTTTAGGCGACGCAGCCTTTCGGTTCGTTGGTTTTAGGCGTCCCGCCCTTTCGGTTAGTTTGCATTTAGTGGTCCCATCCTTTCGGTTAGTAGGCGTTCCGTCTTCGGACTCTTTCGGTTCATTGGCGTTTCGGCCTCGTTTCTATTCGGTTCTTTCGCTTCGGCTTCTTTGCTTCGGCTTCTTGTCTGTCCACGCACGGGCAGGCTGACCTGACCTCTAACCTCTGTGCTGTCACACTGAGCGGCAGAGTTGCTGCTGGACACCCAGGTTCGATCCCGACTATGGGTGCGGCTGCATCTCTTTGTTGACTTTGTTAACTTGTCCTCGTCTTTACGTTCAGTGATCCCGAGGACATAGCTTTGTTTTTCTGGAGGCTGCTTTGTTTTTTTAATCTATTTTATCTGTTCGATTCTGTTGTAGATATGTGAAGATAAAAATATTAGTAAAAACAAATGTAGGTCCCTTGCAGTCAGAAACAGGTGAATTGTTCATGGGGAACAAGGAAATGGCAGACCAATTGAATAACTACTTTGGTTCTGTCTTCACAAAGGAATAAATAAATAATCTGCCGGAAACCGGTGGTCAAATGAGATGGAGGAACTGAGTGAAATCCAGGTTAGTCTGGAAATTGTGTTAGGAGCATTGAATGGATCAAAGGCCGATAACTCCGCAGGACCAGATAGGCTGCTTCCCAGATTGCTTCAGGGAGTAGCCCCAGAAATAATGGATGCATTAGTGATAATTTTTCGAAACTCTTTAGATGCTGAAGCAGTTCCTGACGATTGGAGGGTAGCTAACGTAACCCCACTTTTTAAAAAGGGAGGGAGAGAGCAAACGGGGAATTACAGACCAGTTAATCCAACATTGGTAGTGGGGGAAATGCTAGAGTCAGTAATTAAAGATGGGTTAGCACCACATTTGGAAAGTGGTGAAATCATTGGACAACGTCAGCATGGACTTATGAAAGGTAAACCATGTCTGACGAATCTAATATAATTTTTCGAGGATGTAACTAGTAGAGTGGATAAGGGAGAACCAGTGGATGTGTTCTTTCTGGACTTTCAGACGGGTTTCGACAAGGTCCCACGCAAGAGATTAGTATGCAACGTAAAGCACACGGTATTCGGGGTTCAGTATTGATGTGGATAGAGAACTGGCTGGCAGACAGGAACCAAAGGGTAGGAGTTAACGGGTCATTTTCAGAAGGGCAGGCAGTGACTAGTGGGGTGCCGCAAGGCTCAGTGCTGGGACCCCAGCTATGTAAAATATATATTAACAATTTAGACGTGGTAATTGAATGCAACATCTCAACGTTTGCGGATGACACGAAGCTGGGGGTTAGTATTAGCAGTGAGATGATGCTAGGAGCCTGCAAGGTGACTTTGATAGGTTGGGTGATTGGGCAAATGCATGGCAGATGCTATATAGCGTGGATAAATATGAGGTTATCCACTTTGCTGGAACGAACAGGAAAGTAGACTATTATCTGAAATGTGGCAGATTTGGAAAAGGGGAGATGCAACGAGACCCGGGTGTCATGGTTCACTAGTCATTGAAAGTAGGCATGCCGGTGCAGCAGGCAGTGAAGAAAGCGAATGGTATGTTAGTATTCATAGCAAAAGGATTTGAGTATAGGAGCAGTGACGGTCTACTGCAGTTGTACAGGGCTTTGGTGTGACCAAACCTGGAGTATTGCGTACAGTTTCGATCTCCTAATCTGAGGCAATAGACTCTTGCCATAGAGGGAGTACAGACAACGTTAACTTGAATGATTCCTGGGATGGCAGGACTTTCATATGAAGAACGACTGGATAGACTCGGCTTATACTCGCTAGAAGTTAGAAGATTGAGGGGGGATCTTATAGAAACGCACAAAATTCATAAGGGGTTGTACAGGCTAGATGCAGGAAGATTGTTCCCGATGTTCAGGACGTGCAGAACAAGGATTCACAGATTTTTTTTCCACTTTATTTGTTATTGTTTTTATGTATACACAAATAAAACATAAATATAACAACGAAACATACAACATTACAGTGAAACGTACAACAGTGTAGCGGGGGGTTCAGATTACAATTAATGATGCAGTATACAGAACTATTTTCATTTTAAACATTTTCCAATAACTTACATTATTGTCTTTAAAATTATACAGTGTTGATGTCTTTATTTCTATACCTAATCCATTTCCCCCATTTTCTGTTAAACTCGTCTTCTTTCACTCTTAGAGAATATGTCATTTTCTCCATGACAAATATTTCCTGTACTATGTCTAACCATTGCCTAAGTCTGGGTGTGTCCGCTGCAAGCCACTTTCATGTAATGGCCTTTCTGCCAGCCGTGAATAGGATTTTAACCAAGTTGTGATCTTCCTTCAGCACCACTGTATTTATGTTACCCAGGTATAAAATGGAACACTTCTTGGAGACTATATATCCTAATACCGCCGTTAATTCTGAATTTACTCTGGTCCAAAATGGTTCTATTTCTGGGCAACTCCAGAAGATATGTGCATGGTTTACGTCTGTTTGACCACAGTGCCTCCAGCATGTTTGCCGCCTTAGAGTTTGTTTGCTTTTTATGTTAGGCGTAAAAAAGAAACGAGTCAAATTTTTCCAATTAAATTCTCTCCGATTTTGTGAATTAGTGGATGTCTGTAGTGTTACACACATATGATGCCATTCTTCTTCTGAGATTGTAATGTTCAATTCCTTTTCCCACTTAAATTTTACATAAAATGTAGTTTTATCTTGACATTCCATTAAACTATGATAAAGTTTAGAAATAATCGTTAATGTGTTTTGATGATACGCACTAACTATCACTTCTATCACTGGATTATTTTTTCTAGTGCCTCCCTTTTTACCGTTTTATTGTAATAATCTCTCAGTTGGAGGTATCTAAACAAGTCTTGGTTCCGAAGTGAAAATCTATCCTTCAAATCTTGAAAATTTCTTGGTCTCCATTTTCAATAACAGTACAAAATGCAGTCATTCCTTTCTTCATCCACTCTTTAATTGTTGAGTCTTACATCCCTGGTTTAAATTCATTATCCAAAGCTACCCATCTTCAAACTTGTTGTGGTTTATTCAGTTTAATTTGTCTGGTAAGAGTGAACCAGGTTTCTGAAGTAAATATCGTTATTGGATCGATTAAACTCTTGATATGTCCAGGAAACGCTTTTTCTCCCAAAAGTTTTTGGATGTGGGGGTCAGGGATATATGTCTCAATCTCTTCCCACCTAGCTATATAGCTCTCCTCGCGCCGATTAATTAGTGGTCGAAGTTGGGCTGCATAGAAATATATCCTAAAATTTGGAAGTGCCATTGCACCTTTGTCCTTTGGCAACTGGAGTGTAGTGTATCGAATTCAGGCCTTCTTTCCCCCCCAAATAAATCTAGATATTAATTTATCCCATTCGGTGAATTGTTTTAATGGTACATTTTATTGGCAGAGATTGAACAAGTACAATAGCCTTGACAAAATATTCATTTTCAACGCATTTATGTTACTACTAAGATCCATTGGGTCGGTGGACCATCTTTCTATATCCTTTCTTATGTTTTGGTTGATGTGATTATAATTGGCCCCATACGACATTGATATATTTTTTGTTATATGTACCCCTACGTATTTGATTGATTTTGAATCCCATTTAATATTATAATTGTGTCTGACTTATTCTGGAGGAGGACAATTAAATTGGAGGATTTCAGTTTTTGAAATATTCACTTTATATCTTGCATAAAAATTAAATTAATCTCTAATCCCCATCATCTTTGGAAATGAGGTGTTTACTTCCGTGAGATACATCATTACATCATCTGCAAAAAGGCCAATTTTATGTTCTCTGTCTCCTATAGTTACTCCCCTCAGTCCCCTGTCTTGACGAATCGCTTGAGCCAATGGTTCAATATATTTAGCAAACAGGGTAGGGCTAAGACAACATCCCTGTCTCGTTCCTCTTCCTAACACAAATCTCTCAGTTCAGGACCCATTCACCTTTACTCTTGCAGTAGGTTGCTGGTAAATTGCTTTAAGAACTTGAATTCACTCTTCGGTAAAGCCAAATCTTTCTAGTGTTTGATATAAGAATTCCCAATTAATCTTATCAAAAGCCTTTTCCAAATCTAGACTTTCAGGACAGCACGCGTACTTTCCTTTTGAATCTTGTGTATTATATGTAGGGTTCTTCTAATGCTGTCTTGTGTTTGTCTCCATATTATAAAACCAGTCGGGTCCTCATCAATTAAATCTGGCATGAACTTTTCAAATTGTTTGGAGATAATTGAAGAATATAATTTATAGTCCACATTTCCAATTGATATTGGTCTGGAGTTGGTACAATTTACCTTGCCTTTGTTCTCTTTGGGGATTAATGTTATAATTGCATCTTTCCATGACCGGGGATGTCTTGCCTTCTTTGATAATCCAGTTAAAGGTTCTCAGAAGAAGTGGGTTCAGCTCATTCCGAAATATTTTATACCATTCTATAGGGAAACCGTCGCTGCTTGGGGCCTTGTTTGATTTCATCCTACCAATTGTCTTCTCTATCTCCTCCAGTGATATTTCTGCTGTGATTATTTTATTTTGTGTCTCTCCAATACAGGACAGATCTATTGTACTTTTATAAAAAAGTCCTCATTGATTCCCCAACTACTGTAGACGTTTGTGTATATAATTCTTTATAATATTCCTGGAAGATATATTCTATTTCTTTTGGATCACTCTTCAAATGCTGTGTACAGGGGACCTTAAATTTGTGTATGGTATTGTCAGCCTGTTGTTTGCGTAGCCTTCGGGCAAGTATTTTAGTGGATTTTGGGCCAAGCTCATAATGTTCCTGTTTTACTAATCTTGCGTTTTTCTCCACCTCTTGACCCAATATTCCATCCATTTGTCCCCTCAAATCTTCTATTTGCTTATAAGTTCTCTGGTCCTTATTAGTTTTGTACTTCTGTGCTAAATCCTTCAGGTCTGTTATCAACTTATTATATGTTTTCATTCTTGCCTTTTAAATATGTGATGCCCTCGCATTTAACCTACCTCGTATTACAGCCTCCATTGCGTCCCATAGTATGGATGGGTCCACCTCCCAATTGTCAGTCTCCTCTAGATAAGTTTTGATTTCCAAATTAATATCATTAACAGTTGTTTTATCATTCAGTATTCCAACATTTAATCGCCACACTGTGTTTTTCCTTCTACTTTCCATTTGAATTGTTAAGTATATGGCATTATGGTCTGATACATCTGCCACACCAATTCTGCAATCCGTTACCCTATAACAATCTTCTTTCTGCATTAAGAAATAGTCTATTCTGGAGTAAACTGAGTAAATTGAGTAATGTGTATAGTCTCTTTCTATAGGGTGAACATTCCTCCAGACATCAAGAAAACCAAATTCTTGACAGGGTTCACAGTTTAATGATACGGGGGAAGTCTTTTACGACCGAGATGAGAACAGTTTTTTTTACACAGAGAGTGGTGAAGCTATGGAATTCTCAGCCGCAGAAAGTAGTTGAGGCCAGTTCATTGGCTATATTTAAGAGGGAATTAGATGTGGCCCTTGTGGCTAAAGGGATCAGAGGGGTATGGAGAGAATGCAGGTACAAGATACTGAGTTGGATGATCAGCCATGATCATATTGAATGGCGGTGCAGGCTCGAAGGGGCGAATGGCCTACTCCTGCAACTATTTTCTATGTTTCCATGAGATCATCTATTGATTTGAAGTGAAGCGGCGATATGAAATGCTTTGTGACAGTATATGCCATATTGCCTTTGGGCTTTACAATTATTTATATGATTTGCAATTGAGCCTTAATGTCTTAGTTAGTTCGGAACGGTTCCTAGTTCTGAGAAACTCTGCGTTGAGGCGCATTATTGTCGTAGATGAGTGAGAAGAGGGGCTACATTGTGAGGCCGCTCCGTTGTGAGTCAAGAAAGGCAACTGAATCCGTCGGGTCAATCATTGTCTTAGTGGAACAACGTGGCGATGCTGTTGGTGAAAGTGTATCAATGGGGGCGGTGCTGTTGGTGATAGTGTGGCAATGGAGGCGGTGCTGGTTCTCGTGGGAAGGCCGTTGTGGGTCCAGAAACTGCTGGACATTCGGTGGGGTAGAAGAACAGATCCTCGAGGCTGTATCGGCCGACATACCAGCGTCACAAATGTCATCTGTGGATCAGGTCACTGAGGATTCTCATCGTGCCAGGGAGTGAGCAGATGGGATGGAGAGTTCACGGCTTCCTAAACCCCGCGGCGCTCAGTGCATTTTACAATCAGAGTAAAGGGCGATTTGACCATTTCTTTGAACTGCTACCTGAACTTAGTCTGGGTGGCGGTGTAAAGTGCCGTGTTTGTGCAGCAACTCAGGGTCTGCAACATTGCGGCTACTTCGCCAATGTTGAAATCCGGATAGTCCCAGCTAGAGATTAATCCCGCCAGTCTGAACCACACAACATGTATCGCACGGAGCGCCCACAACACGATGAAATTCCCCGAGATGACCAGGAGTAAAATGAGGGATTTCCTGCGGGTCTCCATCTCCGGGTCTCTGCCACTTTCCCCATTGCTGGGACCCCGGAGTCTCCTGCGGGCTCTGCTCGCCACTAACACGTATCTGATGGTCGAAGTGTTGAATAAAACAATGAGGACAAATGGGAGCACGGGGGTGATCAGATATTGGAGAAACTCCCCGATTCCCCAGACCAGTGAGGTTCGAACACCGAGTGTAACCAAACAAAACCAGGGGGCATTAAATAGCAAGTATGTACTGCTCAACATAAAATACCAGAACGTGTTCTTTAAACAGCACAGCACGGTCACTGTCCCCAGAACCACATCCGCTGTTCTCTCGGTGCAATATTTTGTTTTCAGCTTCCGGTAACAAATGGCCACAAATCGATCAAAGGTGAAGGTGACTGTGAACCAGACAGAACAGTCCGTGACGGCGTAAAGCATGACGGCGTGGATATTACACACTGGGACGTACAGCAGGAACATAAATGCTTCATAGTAAGCAATCGGAATCTGCCTCAGTATCAGGTCGAGAACAATGACCAGTAGATCGGCCGTTGCCATGGCGATCAGGTAGCGAGTGACACCTGTGGAGAGACCGCACTTTCCCCGGGACAGGACCACAATCGCCAGCGCGTTCACTGTGAGGAGGGAAGTAAACATATATATGACAGTGGTCAAAGCAAACTCGGCAGATTCATCGAGGGGCAAATCAAATGCACAACCCTATTCTGGAATTGAGAGCTGAAGAATATTTTGTAACCAGGTTGTCTACAAGAGATAATTCAAAGAAATAAATTTGTGAGGATATCATCAACCCACCAAATCGACGATTTAACAGATGAGAAGTTGCTGTTACGAGGGTTCGGATAGACATTCTGACCGGTTTCTGACCATTGCTCACTTCACCATGGGATACGAGCTTATTGGTTCACTTTGAATCTGGTTCAGTTTGGGCTGGAGAACATACACTCGTCCTGCTCTTTACGCAGAGACGTTGCGTTCGTGTGAATCAATCAGCCCAGGGGTCTATTCATTGTACGAAGCGCTAGTGTCAGTCTGTTGGGGACAGTAATGGTTCCGATATGGAGCATTACGCAGATACAGTGACATTGGGCGAAACTGGGCAGATCCCAGCAGGAACCATTCGCTTCAGTCGCAGCTGAGAAGAGGAGGGAGGCAAAGGAAAGCGTGTCGCTATCTCAAGATTGCATTGGACCAGTAAAACACATGTAAACTACAATACAATCAGTTTACTGTTTGCAGCGGACAGTTTAACGATTGTTTACCGTTTTAATAAAATTAGCTGTGGACATGGTAGCAATATAAGAATAACAAGTAAAAAAGATAAGCAACACGGTGATGAACAGCGTGAAACCTCTGATCTCCACAATCAGAACATTACCCGTTACTCAGTCGAAGATTGCTTAAATAGAATACACCATGAATGCCCGATCTACAGACATTTATACCGGGTCGCGGAACCGCCGCTTCTCACCTGATGTTGCTCGGGAATTTAGACAGAGACGTACCTGGAAGAGCAACAAGAGCTAGGATGGGATAAAAGACAAGCTGAATATCCATGATCAACATATGGATCCGATCACTTAAGCTGTAGCCAGACACAAAAATATCGTCAGCCGTAAAGAAGATACTCTTCTCCATCGCGGTAACTTCCCTGTCTACCGTTTTCATAGACAGAACCATTTCTGTAACACCGCACCACCGATTTTACTCGTTGACAATTACTTCACTCTTTACTATTCTAAGATTCCTAAACATCCATCCAAACACCCTTTTGTGTTCGGGCACAAAGTGCCGCGCGGAAAGGGTAGCAGTCATCATGTGTGATGATATCCATTATTTATGTTCTGTCGAGTGAACTGTTGGTGCCAGGGAGCAATCTGCGGGGCTGATAAAATCCACACCATCTCTCCGCAATCCCAATAATCGTGAACCCAGCCTACCACTCTATAATAAAGGCACCCATCAGATCGTTTTTAAAATACTTTCCTCATTCCTTAAACCGATGTCCTGTTGAAGATGATATTCCGGCAATGGACAAAACAGTCGATCTCTGCTCTCCGTCCCACGTAACCTGATACATTTCTTTCAGGTGTCTTCTCAACGTCCATGGCTGTCAGGAATATGTCACGTACTCCAATCTCAAGAGCCAAGACTTTTTAATTGTCATGTGTGCAGCGAAATCAACAATATTTATTTCTTGTCGCAGCATAGCACATCGCACAGCGCACACAGAAAACACAAAGAACAAAAGACAGTTAAATATGCTAAAATAATGAACATTTGGGCAAATCCAAAGGTGGAGTCTCAAGCACAAACTTTTCGTAGTTGATAGTTTAGTCGTTGTTTATGGTGGTCAAGAGCCCGGTTGTTATGGAAATAAATTGTTCCTGAAACTTGGGTGAGCACAGTTTGCAGACTATGATATTATTTATCGGAGTTTGGAGAGAAACAAGACCGTGGCCAGGGTGGTGAGGATTCCAGATGATTGCTGGTTGCCATTTCATGACACTGCCTCTTGCAGATCCATTGATGGATAGTTCAGGTAATGGTTGGACCGGTCGATGGCCACCACGTTTTATAAAATACCTACATTCCTGGGCTTTCGAAGTACAGAACCAGGCCCTGTGGCAACCATTCAATATGGTCTCTACCTTCGACCTGTAGAAGATCGAGAGAACATTCGTCACCACACCGATGTCTTTTCTGGTCTAACAGAGTCATATCGATGGATTTTCTTCATGTTTCCATGAATTTTCTGAGTCCACGACAGATCTTCAGAAATATGCACGGCAAGGATTGATGAGGATAGTGCGGTGGATGTTGTTTATATGGACTTCCGTAAGGCCTTTGACAAGGTTGCACATGCAAGGTTGGTTAAGAAGGTTCAATGGTTGGGTATTAATAGTGGTGTAGCAAGATGGATTCAACAGTGGCTGATTGGGAGATACTAGAGAGAAATGGTGGATGACTGCTTGTCAGGTTGGAGGCCGGTGGCAAATGGGGTGCCTCAGGTATCTGTGTTGGATCCACTGTTGTTTGTCATATACTTCAATGATCCGGATGAAGGTGTGGTAAATTGGATCAGTAAGTATGCAGATGATACAAAGATAGGTGGTGTTGTGGATAATTAAGTTGATTTTCAAAGTCTACAGAGAGCTTTATGCCATTTGGAAGAGTGGGCTGAAAGATGGCAGATGGAGTTTAATGCTGTGAGGTGCTACATCTTGGAAGGACAAATCAAAATAGGTCGTACATGGTAAATGGTAGCGAATTGAGGAATGCAGTTGAACAGAGGGATATAGGAATAACTGTGCATAGTTCCCTGAAGGTGGAATCGCATGTAGATAGGGTGGTAAAGAAAACTTTTGGTGTGCTGGCCTTTATAAATCAGAGCATTGAGTACAGAAGTTTGGATGTAATGTTAAAATTGTACAAGGCATTGGTGAGGCGAATTCTGGAGTATGGTGTACAATTGAGGTCACCAAATAATAGGAAAGATGTCAACAAAATAGAGACCGTACAGATGAGATTTACTAGAATGTTGCCTGGGTTTCAGCACCTAAGTTACAGCGAAAGGTTGAACAATATTGGTCTTTAATAGGTCTTTGGTGCGCATAAGGTTAGGGGGGACTTGACAGAGGTCTTTAAAATTATGAGAGCGATATACAGAGCTGACGTGGACAAGCTTGTTCCATTGAGAGTAGGGAAGATTCAAACAACAGGACATGATTTCAGAATTAAGGGACAAAGTTTAGGGGTAACATGGGGTACTTCTTTACACAGAGAGTGGTAGCTGTGTGGAATGAGCTTCCAGTGGATGTGGTGGAGGCGGGTTCGATTTTATTATTTAAAATCAAATTGGATAGGTATATGGACGGGAAAGGAATAGAGGATTATGGTGTGAGTGCAGGTGGATGGGACTAGGTGAGATTAAATGTTCGGCACAGACTAGAAGGGCCAAGATGGCCTGTGTCCGTGCTGCAATTGTTATATGGTTATATGTTTATAAGGAACATAACGTTGTTGTCTCACTCCACGATCGAGCTGTCGATAGTCAGGTTAATCGATTATCGGTCTTCCTCTTCTAAAATCAGCATTATACCGCATCGCAGCCACTTGCCCGTGGGGAAACAAATTGACGAAGGGGGTGTGAGGAGTCTCGTATTGGACCAGGGGGATAGGATGGAGTTCAGCTATGTGGAAATTAATTCAATGGGGCATGAACACGCTGAAACAATGGGTGTACCAGGACAGTCAGAAGAAGCACTTAAGAACTGGATGGCAAATGCTGTTCCCCTTTTCAAGAAGGGCTGCAGGGAAAATCCAGGGAATAGTAGCTTAACATCTGTAGCTTGCAAGTTGCTGGAGAGCATTCTGAGGGATATGATGTGAATGAATGAATGGACGAATGAATGAATGAATGAATGAATGAATGAATGAATGAATAAGTTCATTGGCCAAGTAATCACATACAAGGAATTTGTCTTGGTGAATTTACAGGCATTTGGATGGGTAAGGGCTAATTAGGGAGAATCAGCATGGTTGAGTACGTGGGAGGTCGTGTCAAACATATTTGATTGATTTTTTTGAAGATTCGATCAAAAATGTTCATGGGGACAGAGTTGTGGATTTTGTGTACATGGACATTATTAAGGCGTTCGACGAGGTGCCGCATTGCAGGTGCTATGGAAGGTTAGATTTTATGGGATCCAAGGAGAGATAGCAGAATGGAGAGGAAATTGGCGCCATGGAAGGAAGCAGAATCGTGATGGTGGAAGGTTGTTTCTCAGAATGAAGGCCTGTGACTAGTGCCATGCCATAGGGTTCGGTGTTTGGCCCGTTACAGTTTGTCATCTACATCAATGATTTGGGTGGGAACATACAGGGCAAGATTAGCAAGTTTTCTGATGACACCAATTGTATTGGTTTTGTAGATAGTGAATATGGTTGTAAACGGTTGCAGCATGATCTGAATCGGTTGGCCAGGTGGGCAGTGGAATGGTTAGAAACATAGAAACAGAAAATTGGTGCAGTAGGTCATTCGGCCATTTGAGCCTTCACCGCCATTCAATATGATCATGGCTGCCCATCCAACTCAGTATCCTGTACCTGCCTTCTCTCCATACCCCCTGATCCCTTTAGCCACAAGGGCCACATCTAACTCCCTCTTAAATATAGCCATTGAGCTGGCCTCAACTTCTTTCTGTGGCAAAGAATTCCACAGATTAACCGCTCTCTGTGTGAAAACAACTTTTCTCATCACGGTCCTAAAAGACTTCCCCGTTATCCTTAAACTGTGAACCCTTGTTCTGGACGTCCTCAACATCGGGAATAATCTTCCTGCATCTAGCCTGTCCAACCCCCCTCAATCGTCTAAATTCTAGAGAGTATGAGCCGTGTCTATCCTGTCGTTCTTCATATGAAAGTCTTGCCACCCCAGGAATCAATCTGCTGAACCTTCTCTGTAGTCCCTCAATGGCAAGAATGTATTTCCTCAGATTAGGAGATCAACTCTGTACGTAATATTCCAGGTGTGGTCTCTCCAAGGCACTGTACAACTGCAGAAGAACCTCACTGCACCTATACTCAAATCATTTTGCTATCAATGCTAACATACCATTCGCTTTTTTCACTGCCTCCTGCACCTGCATGCCTACGTTCAATGACTGGTGTACCAAGACACCATCGTTGCATCTCCCCTTTTCCTAATCGGCCACCATTCACGTAATAGTCTACTTTCTTGTTCTTGCCACCAAAGTGGATAACCTCACATTTATCCACATTATACTGCATCTACCATGCATTTGCCCACTCACCCAACCTATCCAAGTCACATTGCAGCCTCCTAGCATTTTACTCACAGCTAACACTGCCCCGCAGCTTCGTGTCATCCGCAAACGTGGATATGTTGCATTTAATTCCCTCGTCCAAATCATTAATACATATTGTAAATAGCTGGGGTCCCAGCAGTGACCCTTGCGGTACCCCACTAGTCGCTGCCTGGCATTCTGAAAAGGACCCGTTTATTCCTACACTTTGCTTCCTGTCTGCAAGCCGGTTCTCTATCCACATTAACACTCAACCCCCAATACCGTGTGCTTTAAGATTGCACACTAAACTCTCATGTGGAACCTTGTCGAAAGCCTTCTGATAGTCCAGATATAACACATCCACTGGTTCTCCATTATCAATTCTACTAGTTACATCCTCGAAAAATTCTATAAGATTCGTCATACATGAATTACCTTTAATAAATCCATGCTGACTTTGGCGAATGATTTCTCCACTTTCCAAATGTGCTGGTTTACCATCTTTAATAACTGACTGTAGCATTTTCCCCGCTACGGATGTTAGAATAACTGGTCTGTAATTCTCCGTTTTCTCTCTCCCTCCCTCTTTAAAAAGTGGGGTTACATGAGCTACCCTCCAATCCTCAGGAACTACTCCAGAATCTAAAGAGTTTGAAAAATTATCACTAATGCATCCACTATTTCTGGGGCTACTTCCTTAAGCACTCTGGGATGCAGCCTATCTGGCCCTGGGTATTTAACGGCCTTTAATCCATTCAATTTACCTAACACCATTTCCAGACTAACCCGGATTTCACTCAGTTCCTCCATCTCATTTGACGCCCGGTCCCCTGCTATTTCCGGCATAATATTTATGTCTTCCTCACTAAAGACAGAACCAATGTAGCTATTCAATTGGTCTGCCATGCCCTTGTTCTCCATGATCAATTCACCTGTTTCTGACTGCAAGGGACCTACATTTGTTTTAACTAATCTTTTTCTCTTCGCATATCTATAAAACCTTCTGCAGTCAGTTTTTATATTCCCTGACAGTTTTCTTTCGTAATCTATTTTCCCTTTCCCAATTAAGCCCTTTTTCCTCCTCTGCTGGACTCTGAATTTCTCCCAGCACTCTGGTAGGCTGCTTTTTCTGGCTATTTTGTATGATTCATCTTTTGTTTTGATACAATCCATGATTTCCCTTGTTATCCACGGATGCACTACCTTCCCTGATTTATTATTTTGCCAAACTCTGAAGAACAATTGTTGTAGTTCATCCATGCGGTCTTTAAATGACTTTCATTGCATATCCACCGTCAACCGTTTAAGGATCAATTGCAAGTCTATCTTGGCCAATTCACGTCTCATACTATCAAAATTACCTTCCTTTATGTTCAGAACCCTTGTTTCTGAATTAACTATGTCACTCTCCATCCCAATGAAGCTCAACCATATTATGGTCACTCTGGCCCAAGGAGCCACGCACAACAAGACTGCTAACCAACCCTCCCTAATTACTCAATAGCCTGTCTAGAATAGCCTGCCCTCTCGTTGGTTCCTCTGCATGTTGGTTTCGAAAATTAACCCGCATACATTCCAATAAATCCTCTTCCTCAGCACCCCTGCTAATTTGATTCACCCAATCTATATGTAGATTGAAGTCAACCATTATAACTGTTTTACCTTTGTAGCGCGCATTTCTAATTTCCTGTTTGATGCCATCCCCAACTCCACTACTTCAAGTGGCCTGAACACGACTCGCACTAGCGTTTTCTGCCCCCTTCGTGTTTCGCAGTTCTACCCATATCGATTCCACATCCTCCAAGCTAATGTTCATAGTTTCTATTGCGTTAAACTCCTCTCCAGCCAGCAATGCTACCACACCTCATTTTCCTTGCTGTCTATCCATCTTGAATATTGAATATCCCTGGATGTTAAGCTCGCAGCCTTGGTCAACCTGGAGCCATGTGTCCGTGATCCCAACTATATCATATTCATTAATGACTATATTCACATTCAACTCATCCAATTGATTACGAATGCTCCTTGCATTGAGACAAGCCTTCAGGCTTGTTTGTACAACACTTATACAATTATGTTGAGAAGGGGCCCTTTTTGAGTTTTGCCCTGGATTTGTCTGCCTGCCACTGTTACTTTTCACCTTGCTACCTATTGCTTTTACCCTAATTATACACCCCTCTGTCTCTCTGCTCATGCTCCCATCCCCCTGCCACATTAGTTTTAATCCTCCCCGAACTGGAATTTGATGGAATTTAATACAGAGTAGTGCGGTACATTTAGGGACATCGAACAAGGGCATGACCTAAACAACAAATGGAAGAAATAAATGCAGGGAAAGGTAGGCGCACTCCAGGATAAAGGAGGGAATTTGTGCTTGGAATTCGGAGATATAGGCGAGGTATGAAACAAATACCTCGCCTACACATTTGTGTTGACTAATGAGAAAGACTCGGTGGACAGTGAGATGTATGTGGAAAATAATAAACTGCCGCAGGTAGTCACAAAATGCTGGAGTTACTCAGCGGGTGAGGCAGCATCTATGGAGAGAAAGAATGGGCGACGTATCGGGTCGAGACCCTTCTTCAGACTGTCTACCTTCGACTTTAACCAGCATCTATAGTACTTTCTTTCTAATCTGCCAACGCAGTTTGATTTTAAGAAAGAGGTTGTTTGGGGACTCGTGAAATGGATACAATCCGCTGGCAAATATTTCGGGTTAATGAGTGATGAAGGAAAGGAGATCACACGGATATTGAGGGAGTTAATTCTCGAGCCCCTGGCGGGGTCAGAGATGAAAAGGAACTAGCTAATGTGGTTCCACTGTTTTAGTAAAGGTGCCGATGTAATTTGGCGAAAGATAGCCTGTCGAGCATCTTACCACCAGTAGGAAAGCTATTGTAGAGTATAACGTAGGAAAGGGTTTACTCACATTTGGAAGAAAATGTTTTAATTATGGACAGTCAGCGTGGCTTTGAACGCGGCACTTCGTGTTTTACTAATTTGGTCGAGTTTTTTTTAGGAGATAACACATGGAATCGATTGGGATAGGATATTCAATGTCCGCGTAGATTTTTTTTACGGCATTTGATCAAGTCCCCCGTGATAGGAGAATCCGAGATTAGGATGCACGTGATCTACAATGCTTTAGTCGTATGGATTTAAATCTGGTTTATTGTTCTTTTTAAAAGGCAGAGGTTTGCGGTAGCAAAACGAGGTCTAGGCGGGAGATCTGTGACCAGTGGAATTACAGCTGGATCGGTGCTGGGATCTCTGTTGATATAACTATGACATAAAAGTAAATTACGAAATAGTTGTGGTCGCGGACTGTGCGGAAGGCTTCAAAGTATGCAGCAAATTATAAACCAGGAACAGAAATCAATGGAGAAATGGCGGATGAAGTTCCATCTGGGCCAATGTGAGGTATTGCAATTTGGGAGGTCGCATGTTAGGATAACATCAACAGTCAGACTCACAGCTGTAGCGGCAGATTTTTATATCGTTCAAGAGATTACATCCTCTAGCCGCTAAATGGACTGCATGATTAAGGAGAATGGCGTTGTATGCATGCGAGCTTTCCTTCAGACACCTTCAGAGCTTCACAGAAAAATCTTCATAACACATTCTTGTGATTCATATATTCTGTGTTGTCGATGAAAAACTGTGAGGTACATCCAAACGTCTTCCGACTCATACACTATAACGTGCATCAAACTCCAGCTTATCGCTTTAATGGTTAGAAAACTCATTATGTCTCCGTTACGCTTTGCACGGACAGAGGGTATACCTTCTCCATGTTAGTCCAAAACTAAACTAAAAATTAAGCTTCCGCGCAAGAAACCTAGCTCCAAACACGCACAAAATTAGTCATAAATTCCACCCACAATAGAACGGGCAGTCTAAAATTTGAAGACTTATGCCATCATTGATGACAAGCAAAATGGCGATTGCACCCAGCTCGTTTTGACCCGCACCCATTTGCAGTCATTACTTAACCATCGTCGAAAAGGACACTTCATGCAGCTGGATCCTTGCAGGAATTTCAAACCACCATCGTTTTATTCATTTACGACGGTAACCCAAGGGCTCCGCGGGGTAAGTTTGTTTCTATTTGAATTTATGCCCGACCCCCCGTTGGAGCCATTGCGGGAACTGGGGGGGGGGGGGGGGTGCGCAACGGCTCCAACAGGGGTGTCGGGCAGAAATTCAAATAGAAACAAACTCCATCCCGCTCGCTGCCCCTCCCGCCCTCCTCCCCCTCTCCGGCTCCACAACGCTTGCAGCCCACACATCTCTGTCTCCACGTTGCTCGCTGCCCACCCCACCCACACTCTGCGGCCCCACAACGTTCGCTGCCCCCCTCCCTCCCCCCAAACCCACCCCTCCCACACAAACACCGGTCACCCTACACCACCTCCCCTCCGCATCTCTCGTACACACCTCCCACACACCCCTTTACCCCTACAACATCCTTCCTCTCCCACAGCTCGCCCACACACACCCCACCCCCACACCCCCTCCCCCTCTCACATCCCTCCTCTCCCCACAACGCTCCCGCCCACATACACACGCCCTCACCCCTACAACATCCTCCCTCTCCCACAGCTCGTCCACATACACCCCACCCCCCACACCCCCCGTCCCCCGCGCACACCCCTCGTCTCCCCACACCCATCCCGCCCACATACACACATCCCCACCCATTCCCCACAGCCCCCCGCCACACACCCCCCTTACCCTCCCCGCTCCCATACTCTTCCCCGACAGATGAAGAGGAATGGGAGGGAGTGCTATGTGTGAGCGGTGGAATTTTGCGTTTGGCAATGGGTTGCGTTGCTGGACCAGGCCTCTTGTGCAACGGGTCCTAGTGGAGACCTAGTGGAGTCCCAGTGGAGCCCAGTGGAGCCCAGAGGACGCACTGGTCCCGTCTTTCTCTCTCCTTCATCACTCACCCCTCTCCCCCGCACGCTCTCTGCGGCAATGGTGGCCCCGTCTCCCCGTTATCCCGGGACCGTCACCTTCACGGCCGCCGGTCCGGTGACTCACCCTCACGGTCTTCTGCGAGGAAATCTTCTCCACCAGCTCATCGAAAGTCACGGTGCACACTGTGACAAACAACGACTCCATCCCCCCACCCTCCCCCGCGGCACGGCAGCGGCAGCGAGCAGAGAGGCAGGTAGGCAAGTGGGCAGGGCGCGGACGGGCCGATCGGCTTCAACGGGCGGGCGGGCGGCAGTTGGCCGGACAGGGACGGGCTGAGCGGCGGCTGAGCCGCAGTGGGCAGAGGGAGGGAGGGGGAGTCGGGTTGCAAGGTGCCCAAGCAGTTTGCGCGAAGTTTGAGTTACTCTCTCTCTTACACACCATGCAAACTGTTCCAATCGTCATGTCACGGGATCCAAACCACAACTCACAATGAATGACCTGTGGAGGAAGGGTCTGCAGATGCTGCTTTTTATGGACAGAGTGAGGGAGGCAGGGAGGAAGGGAAGGAGAAGGGGAGGTAGCGAGGGAGCGAGGGGGGGAGACAGGCAGATAGATAGGGATGGATGGAGGGAGGGAGGCAGTGAGTGAGGGAGGGAGAGAGGGAGGGAGGGAAATAAGTTGGGAGGGAGGGAGGGAGGGAGGGAAGGAGGGAGCGGGAGGTAGGGAGGGAGGGGTGAGGGAGGCAGTGATGGAGGGAGTGAGCGAGGGGGATAATGACAGAGGGTGGGGGAAAGTAGATGGAGGGATAGTTGAGGGAGGGATTGGGGAGGGAGGAGGAGAGGGGGAAAGTGGGGATGTGAGGATAGAGGTGAAGGAGGGGGAATGGAGGGAGAGGAGGGAGTGGGCAGGTCAGCAGGGGTAGTGGGGATAAATGAGAGGTGAGGAGTGAGGGTTGGAGGGATTGGAATGGGGTAGGGAGGGGAGAGGGCTTATGGAGGGAGGGAGGGAGTAACTGAGGGTGGGGGAAAGGCGAGGGAGGGATAGGTGAGCTATGGATTGGGAGAGGGGAGAGGGGGGAGGATAGGGGAACGAAGAGGGAGTGTGAAGTGGAGGGGGGGAGTGCTGGGGGATAAGGGGAAATGAGCCGTGCTTGCGCAGTTGGGGGCTATGCGTGAGTGGTGCAATATTGCGTTTGGGGGACAGGTTGCTATTGGGGAACTGGTGAGTGGTGGAACATTGCATTGTGGAACGGGTTTCGTTGGGGACCAGTCCTCAAGTTTGACAGGCACCCAACGGGTCCCTCTTCGTCTTGTAAGATTCCACAGGCCAAACCAGCGCATTATGGAATCTGAGCATTTCATTCCTGTTTTTGTATACAAGCCCTCTTGAAATAAATGCTAGCATTGAACTTGCTGTCTTTACTACTGAGTCTACTTGCAGATTAAAATTTTGGGAATCCGCCCCCAGCACTCCCAAGTCCCTGAGCACATCCGACCTGGATTTTCTCCCCATTTAGAAACTAGTCTAAACTACCTACTACCAAAATGCACGAGTCCACTCTCTGCTGCAATATATTCCATCTGCCTCTTCCATGCCCACTCGCCCAACCTTGCCAAATCCGTGTGCAGAGTCCTTGCTTTCACTAAAATGACTGCTCCTCCACCTATTTTCGTGGTATGTGCAAACATGGCTACAAAATCTTCAACCCCCTCGTCCAAAATCATTAATATGTAACGTGAAAGGTAGCGGCCGCAGTGCCGCCATCTGCAGAACTCTACTTTGCACTGGCAGCCAACAGGAAAATCTCTCTTTATTGCCATTCTTTGCCTTCTGCCACCCAGCAAACCTGCTATCGATGCTAGTATCCGCCCGTTAATACCGTGGGTTCTCATCTTCATTAGTAGCCTCACGTGTGGCACCTTCTCAAAGGCTTTCTGAAAATCGCAAGCAACAGCTACCTACTCGGTCCTACTATTTCTTCTTATTATTATTATTATTATTATTATTATCTGTTCTTGTCGGTGCTACTATTGACTTCATGTCAAGCAAGACCGCCCCTTCACAAAGACATTTTGGCTTCAGCCTATTTTATCGTGAACCTCTCAGTACTGCTTGCTCTCATCCTTTAAAATGCACTCATAACATCATACCAGCCACCGTAGTCAGACTAATCGGCCTATAGTTCCCACTATTCTCTTTGCTCCTTCCTTATGCAGCGGGTAATATTAGCAATGTTACAATCATCTGGGACCAATCCTCACTCTAGTGATTCGTGAAATATCACTATCAATGCCTCCACAGTCTGTAAACCCACCTCTTTCAGAACCCTAGGGTGCAGTCCATCCGGTCTATGTGACTTATCCAACTTGAGCACATTCAGCTTCCCCAAGTAATAGCCACACCACCAACTTCTACCCCCCCCCCCCCCCCCCCCCCCGACTCTCTTAGAATTCAGGCACGTTGCTGGTGTACACTCTTAGGACTCATGCACAAATGTTTTTCAACTCATTTGCCATTTCTTTATTCTCTATTATCACTGCATTAGGGTTAATCACTGCATCATTCTCCAGCGTTATTATCCCCTTGCCTCGTTCTTGCTCTTTGTATAGCTGAACAAACTATTGCTGTCTTATTTTATATTATTGGCTATTCCTTTCGTATTTAATCTTTTTCTCCACATATTGCCTTTTTAGTTACCTTCTGTTGTTATTTAAAATACTCCCAGTCTTCTGGCTTCTCACGAATCCTTGCTTTGTTATACTTTTATTTTTATACTGACCTTGACTTCCCTTCTAACCCACGGTCGCCTCTTTCTCCACCTAGAATCTTCCTCGTATGAATGAAAAGATTCTGCATCTTCCTGCCATTGCTGTTCCACCATCATCGCTTCTAGTCAACTTTGGCCAGCTCCTCCCTCATGACTCCCTCTTCCGCTTTGCTCAGCTGTAATACCGACACACCCGATTTCATCTTCTAGCTTTCAAATCGCAGGTTAAATCTTATCATAATGTGGTCGCTACCTCCGATTGGTTCCTTTACCTTGAGTTCCATTATGAAATCCAGTTCATTACACAACGCTAAATCGAAAACTGCATTTTCCCTGGTAGACTCCACTACAAGCTGCTCTAAGAATCCATCGCGGAGGCGATGGATATCAACCCGATATTCCCAGTTTCCCTGCATATTGTTACCACTCGCTAAAGACCGAAATTCATTCCTACCCAACAGAGCTACACCACCCCCTCTGCCCACCTGCCTGTCTTTCAGGTTAAAGTATAACGTTGTATATTCAGCTTCCAGAACTGTTCCTCATGCAGCGACGTCTCTGTGATTCCCACCACGTCATACCTTCATTAAGATGAGGGGGAAGATTTAATAGGAATCTGTTGGGTAACCTTTTCACAGAAAGGGCAGTGGACATATCAGCCAGCAGGGGTAGTTGAGACAGGGTCTATACCGACGTGTAACAACATTTAACACCAGGCGGCGCCGCACGATGGCAGCAGTCAACAGTCTGTATGTTATTTCATCTGTTTTTTATTTGCTGTGTTTTTTTTAAAGTATGATTCAATGTCCTTTGGTTCGTTTTATGTGGGGTGTGGGTGAGATGGTCGGGGGACACCCTTTTCAATCTCATACCTTGCCGGAGATGCGACTGTTTCCTGGATAGAATCTCCCGTGCTCGACGGTCTAACATCATGGAGTTGGCGGCGTTGTTCATTACTGACTTTGAGCCCCACCACGGGGACGTGGCTTCCCATCGGAGCTGATCCTTGTCTGGGATCGACGCTCCAACCGCGGAATGCAGATGTCACCATCGAGGAGCTCGCAGTTTCGGGTAGAGACCGATGTCGGGAAGCTCCAATCTGCGCAGAAGGTTTAGACCCATCCTGACCCGGGGTCAGATCGCCCGGCGCGCAGGAGCTGAGATTCCTCCCTGATGCAGGCGCTTGATCGCCCCGACGCGGAGGGCCCAAACGCGGCCCGTATTCATCATATGTTGTAAAACATACTTACGTAATAAAGAATTATTATGATTATGATTATGATCGTGTAAGAAACAGTTAGGCATGTACATAGATAGGACAGGTTTGGGGAGATAATGTACAAACGCGAGCAGGTGGGACGAGTGGAGCTGGAAAATGATGGCCGTTAAGGGAAAGATTGGCCAAACGTCCTATTTCCACGCTGCATCACTCAATGACTCGCTGACTCATATTTGAAACATCAGGTGGAATCGTGGTCTCCGCAAACAGGAGAGCTTGCAGGGAGTTGTACCAGGTTGCTGCAAGATGTGGTTTCTGCTGTCTGCGAGGTTAGTGCTCGTGCCCTTTAAACTGGAAGGAAATGAGTGTGGGCTTTGTTTGAGGTTCACAAAACGACGAGGACCGTTGCGAGACTGGATACTTGAGAAGCATATCGCCTTGTAACAGGTGTCCATAATCGGAGTTCAGACGCTTCAGGTGACGGTTATGTGGGCATATATATGTCACGGTTATGCCACCCACTCTGAGCTTCAGGAATGCAACGCATTGCCAGATTTGCTAATGGCTGGCGGCACTTACAACGCTTTGAAAAACAATATTTAGATGACCACATGAAACGTAATGACAAGTAAGTGATGGAAAATGGAGGTGTAGATTGCTACATGATGGATGGCATTGACACATTGGGCAGAATGTCCTGCTTCTGCATTTCATGTGCTTCTGACCCGGAATCCAATTAGCTCAAGAGAATATCTGCAACCCAACCTGCAATCTTTGTTAACCGGAGACATAGGCAAGAACTACACAGGGGTTAATAAGGAATACATTGTATTAAAAAATAAGAACCCGAGGCGCAACACATTCATTCAGACGGTGGTGGGACGTGCTGTCGGAGGTACAGTCCATGAAGGTTGCATTCGACGTAGTTGTTCCATCTCCCTCCAAACCTTTCCTCTCCATGTACCTGTCCCGGTGTACGTAATTGCAGTGGCGGACCACTGGGTGGGAGTTTCCCCCACACATTAGGACCTCCTGTAATTACAGGGCGGACCAATGGGTGGGACTGTCGGACGTACATTGTGGTTGCTCAAACAGTGATGCACCGATAACGATCAGTCTTTGCTAGTCGGTTTCCCCTCTTTCGCCCAGATCTCTCCCTGATAATTTAAAGCGGAGATCGACAGATTCCCGGTTTCTGAGGGTGTCAACGTGAACGCAGGAGAATCGGGTTGAGCGATGTAGATTCGATGGCCCGAATGGCATAATTCTGCTTCTTTGAATTATGGAAGCCTTTCCTATCCATCTTGTAAATTTAGTTTCAATTCGTTTAACTTGTATTAACTAGGGAAGACAAAGTAGGAGAATAGCGTTGAGAGGGACAGATAGGTCAGACAATATTGAATAGTGGAGTAGTGGTGGGCCGAATGATTCAATTCTGCTCATTTAACTTGTGAATATGTGCTTAAACCTCTTACCCTAATAGCGGCGGCGGCAGTACAGGAGGTGTGCACTGGTGGTGGTGTGGAGGAGGGGGGAGATAACGTTGGACGGAGCTGTTCGCGCAGAGGGCGAACGGGAGCGAAAAGGTCCCCTCCTCTCCAGGAGCCGTGGAAGAGGAGGCGCCCTTCCCCCCAAACCTGAACTAAACTCTTCTGTATTGAACTAAACTAAACTAAAGTGTTGTGAACTAAACCAAACGAAACTATAATAGACCGATCTCAACTCAACCGAATTTAATTCAACTTAAGTCAACACAACCCTAGTCAACCCAAACCAACCCGACCCATCTCAATTAAACTCAACCTAACCCAACCCAACTCCACCCAAACCTACTAAACCCAACTCAACTCAACACACTTAGCAACCTGACGGAACGGGTGCATTGATGTTGTCTTCAGCTGATCCCTGAATTTACTCTGCGTCACTGTATAAATAAATGTGTTGGTGCAACAACTAAGCAGCATAAGCATATTTCCCGCTTCTTCAAGAATAAACACCGGGTCATTGTATCCGGAGTATGTATAAGTTCTAGTGATCCGAAAGTACAAATAATGCACTATGTTCGTCAGCCAGAGCAAGATGAAGTTGCCGGAAATGCTGAACAGTAAAATGATCGACTTCCTGCGGTTCTCCATCTCGGTGTCAGGACCTTTGCCGGGGAGTGCGTCATCCCGCAACGATTTGCGGATTCTGCCGGCGACGATAATGCGTTTTACTGTCAGGAAATTCAGGTATAATATAATCGCGAACGGTAGCAGGGGTGTGTTGACGCGATTAAAGTATGAGTACGTCCGCCACCACGGCGAGGTATAGAAGCTTGGAATTATCCGACAATACCAGGGGAGGTTGTCCTCGATGTAAAGGGGTTCGTAAATGAAAAACCAGCCGAAATTCTTTAAACAGCTCAAAGCTACAACCGTGGCGACGACGGGCACTGCCGTTTATTTAGTACAGTATTTGCGTTGAAAGTTGCGACAACAAATGGCCACGTAGCGATCCAAGGTGAAGGCGACGGTGAGCCAGACGGAGGCGTCGGTACAGAAATAAAGGAGAGAATTATTGATGCGGCAGACCCAGGTGAGCGACATGTAACTGTCGGGAAAGTAAATTCCTACGATGCGTTGTAGAATTACACCGATGATGACCACTGTCAGATCCGTCGCAGCCATGGCAACAAGGTAGAGAGTGATACACCTGGATAGACCGCATCTCCCCTGCGACAGGATCACTATGGCTACAATGTTGACTGTTGGGAAATGTACAATCGTTGACCAGTGTTAGAATGAGATCGCTTGAATACTGGAGGAAAAGCACATCAGAACCCGCTCGGATCTATTTCATGTGTAGAAACTGCGGATGCTGGTTTACACCGAAGAGGGACACAAAGCGCTGGAGTAGCTAAACCGGACGGGCAGCATCCTAGGAGAAAACTGAGATGGATCGGGACTCTTCATCAGACTGAACGTAGAGGTGAAGGAAATGGAGGGAGGAAAAGGCCAGACTAAAGCAGTGTCATTAAGAGATAACCAAGGAAGGGTGGAGTACATAATGGTCCATTGTTGGCTGGGAAGAAGTGATAACGAAGTGATACAGGAATGCGAACAGTGTAAATGGTAGGATAACTTGGATGCCAGCGGGGGTTCACGGGAATTCTGCGGTAACTTGAAATTAGAGAAATCATGGTGCATGTAAGTTCAATTTGCCAATACTAAGTAACCAGTAACATCTTCCACACAAATAACATTGCCCCAAAATGACCATAGAACAACCTATCAACACAGGTATTAAAGAAGGAACTGTAGATGCTGGAGAATCGAGGGTTACACAAAAGGCTGGAGAAACTCAGCGGGTGCAGCAGCATCTAAGGAGCCAAATATCACACAGGTACATTTGAGAGAAGATAGAACTAATCGACCTACTAGTCCCATTGTTTGCATCCTCGTATCCCTGTCATTAGCACATTTTCCCCAACCAATAATGGGCCATTGTGGGTTCCCCCTTCCTGGAGTCATCTGCTGCCCGCCCTAATGTCTTCTGACCTCCCCACACATCACCACACATCTCTATTATTCAGTCTGAAGAAGGGTTGTGCCCTGAAATGTCAACAATTCCTTTTCTCTATAGATGCTGCCTGAACCACGTGGATACTCCAACATTTTATATTCGGTGAAAACCGATATCTGCAGTTCCTTCCACACACAACCCTCTCCAATTTAAATAACAACATATGGCTGAGTACATAAATTGTGTCGATGCACAATTCCTTGCCACGGAATATAAAAACCTTACATTCTGAGCATCTGAGTAAGAACTTTCTCTCCGTTGAGGAAACACATTTTCTTTGTGCTGAATTTCTACTTCCCTTCCAGGAATTAAACCAAGCATTTCGACCCACATGTCCGCGTTGAACTTGATTCCAAATGAAAACAATCACCCGTGATCCATATCCCTCCATTCCCTGCTTGTAGAACGTAGAACAGTGCAGAACAAATACCGGCCCTTCGGCCCAAAGTGGCTGCGCTGAACACGATGTCAAGGCTAACACTTCGAACTGCAGATAAACCATATCTCCCCATTGCATGCATATTCATGTACTTATTTTAAAGATTTAAACATCACTATCGCAGCTGCCTCCACCACCCCCCGAGGCAGCGTGTTCCAGGCATCCACCACCCTCTGTGTAAAAAATAACGCCTCCCACATCTCCTCTAAACATTGCCCCACTCAACTGAAATCTGTGCCTTCTATTCATTGACATTTCCACGTTGGTAAAATTGGGCCTGAAATCACGTCGCTCATAATTTCACATGTTTCCATCAGGTCTCCCATCAGTTTACTTCGCTTTTTGGAAACAATCGATGTTTATTCAACCTCGTCTTCTAAATAATACTCACTATTCCAAACAGTAATCTGGTAAAACCCTTATTCATCTCATCGTACCCAAATCCAACCCCCCCCCCCCCCCCCCCCCCCCCCACACACACACACACACACACACACGCACCTATCCTTACAAAGTTCCCGCGCTTTTTCAGTAATTTATCCAACTTCAAGTAACCCCGGCATTCCCATTCTCCATCCATTCCCACCCACGTCGCACCAGCTTCTCGTTTTCACCCGGCAAACAGCTAACATTGGCATGTTTCCTTTATAATTGTTATTTTTCTGCATATCATTCACTCATTATTCATTTTCTCCAATATCATCGTCTATGCCTGTCGTTTCTTTATCCGTAACCAGTCTGGAGAATGGTCTCGACCCGACACCTCACCTATTCCATCGGGAGCCCCAGTTCGCCTCGACCGCGGGACAAGAACAAAGGGAAGAGATAATACTTTTGTCTCCCATCACAGTGAGGAGGTGCTGGAAATTCACAGTGGTCGATGTTTATGTAAACTGTGTTACGTGTGGGCCTTCGTTTTTTTTGTAATGTAAGACTGTAAAAAATGCAATTCCGTTCAAACCAAGCTTGTTGAATGACAATGTAAGGCTATTCTATTCTATTCTATTATATTCTCCGGAGATGTTGCCTGTCCCGTTGAGTAACTCCAGATTTTTGTGTCTGTCTTACGTTACCTGGGACACCCAGTGCGGCCAGCACCGGACGGTAGACATCCCCAACCCCCTGTTCCCCCGTCCCAACAAAGCCTACGCGTCCTTTTCAGTAATAGGGTGCCCAGAACCGCGAGAGAGATAACTGCAACATGTTACTCCAGGCTTGCAGGCGGTGTGATAGGTTACCTGGGACGCCGAGCGCGGCCAGCACAGGGTAGTAGATCGCATACATAGCACCGCTCGGTGGTTCGTGCATGGTTCCCCGGAGAAGCCAAGATCCCTGCTGTTTTGACGCGTATACGGTGGAAGAGTCATTATATCCGTCCACCCTCCCACCCCCCCCCCCCCCCCCCCCACCACATCCCCCACCCTGGGGAGAATGTTAGGCAATTAGCGGCGCCAATCGCTAATTAACATTGCATTAGCATGCCGAGCGAGAGTCATTTGTACATGAGTACAGTGATAATATTAATATGCCAGACGTCATGAATAACATTCAACACAACAAGAAATAATATGTATGTTGTTAAACGTCATGTCAATAGTCAATAGACAATAAGTGCAGAGTAGGCCATTCGGCCATCCGACCCTTCGAGCCCGCACCGCCATTCACTGTGTAATCCGCAATCAGTACCCCGCCCCTGCCTTCTCCTCATATCCCGTGACTCAGCAATCTTTAAAAGCTCTATCTTAACGGGGCTGTCCCACTGCGGCGATCTAATCTGCGAGTTTAGACGAGTTTGCCCTCGACTAAAACTTGCAGCATGGACAATACGAGGTCTTCGGTGGTCGGTGGAGGTCACAGGAACTCTCCTTCATGCTCGAGAAAAGTTCCCGAATACTCGTGGCCTCAGCTAGCTCGCGGAAATTTTTCAAAAATGTTGCACCTGAACTGGGCACCCCGCAATACTTTGATTTGCCTTGTGCCTCTTCGTTGGGCCATGGGCAATGCCTTGTTACTGTAAACGGCCACTGCAGTATGTGGTGTACGAAACTCGCGAGCATTCTTTGAGGCCATCTCCATTGTGGTAGCAATCCTGCATGCTTTCTCGAATGTAAGATCTGGGGTGTTCATGAGTGCGGACTGAATTTGTTCATCCACTATGCCACAAACAAATCTGTCGCGTACTGCGCGTCCGAGTATGGTTCCAAAGTTACAGTGCAAAGTTAAGTTTTTCAAGGCCAAAATGTTGATTGTTGTAAATTGATTATCTCATTCTGCTTTTGCTTTCTAGTGCCGCTTGTGTAGCTTGCTGCAATTTCCGGAGGCTTTGGGTTGAAGTACTCCTCCAACTTCTTCATAATGTCATTGAATGGCACGTTGTTTGCCTTTATGGGCGCAAGGAGATTCACGAGTGTGCGTAAACTTCAGGACGGATCTCCGTGAACAAAATGGCGTTAATGCGTTCGCAAAACGGCTTTATTTGTTTCACTCACTCCTCTCCTTCACCGCTATCTCCATTATGTTGTTTGGCGTGAATAATTTGTTCGCTCTCTCCATGTAGGAACTGAACGGCTCTCTACTCTTGTCGAAAGTGCCAAGGTTTCCGATGTTACCCGTGGACGCCGCCATCGTGTCCCTCTCTTTAAAAAAAAAAAAAGAGAACGAGTAAAATCCGCTCAAAAATACTGATTTCCTGTCTGTTCTGGTGTACCAATTCACCTAAACCTTATCTGTACAAAGGGTAAACAGGTTGAGGAACTCGACGAAAAAAACTCAGTCCAAAATCCTATATAATCCCAAGGACGCCATTTTGCCTCGTAGACACAACATAGAGATATCCTGACAATTCTCGACATTTTGTCGAGCTGCTGTTTTAAACTGCAGGCCCCTGCATAGAAGGATATGCGGCATCTCGTGTCGACTTCGCAATCAACTGCGACACAGCTCCGCATTTGCTGTTTAAAATGTTAAACAATACTGCATGTTGCAAAACAGTCCTGCACTGTATTTGAAGGATGTTCACAAACCCTATCCCATCCTCGTCGCCAATTTTGTTATATTCCGGACGCCAGAATAAATACCAAGACTTACACAATTGTTGCCTATATCACAAGAGAGAGATTTATTACCCAGCATTCGCTCCTTACATTGAACACCAACTCATTAACATACACACGAATATGTATGAATGCATTACACCGACCAACCAGAGAACTTTAAATTGTGGGCACGCCATGTCCTTATCAATAACAATTTTCAAGTTAATAGAACTGTAGTAGCTGGTGGCAAATTGTTTGTCCACTGTGCCTTCAGTCACTTTTCACTTCCGCAAATAGGATGAAGATTTGACCTCTTCCCTCTCAGGCCCTCTTCGCGTTGGCTGAGGAAATGTTGCTGAAAACATATGGCAAATGTCATCTCGTCTCAGCACTTGGCACTCTGGCTGCCCCAGCCCATATTGAGAAAATTAAAATCCACGACTATGATAAACCCATTCGTCTTGATAACCCCCGGCCTATCTGATTATCTAATTTACGTTAGTCATTTGTGAAACTTTAATGCACTCTAACAAGGCGATACTCTCCTTTTACTCCTCAGTTGCATCTGTATCGCCTACTGGATTACATCATCGATGTAAACTGGCATTACTTCCGCGACTTTTTCGTTCACCTCTTTTATCCACAACAATTTCCCGCCGATAGCACGTGCACCTTGGAACGTTAAGCTGCAAGTCCCGCACCCTTCTTAGCAATCTTTATCTTAGGGCTATATTGTCCTAGTCGCACGGAACTATCCATGCTCAGTGTTACCTGTCGGCCCTGTCGCGGGAGAAGGCAGGCACGGGTTATTGATTGGGGATGATCAGCCATTATCACAATCAATGGCGGTGCTGGCTCGAAGGGTCGAATGGCCTCCTCCTGCGCCTATTTTTTTTATGTTCATATGTTTCTATGTTGAAATATTTCGAATTTAAACCAAACATACGTCCTAGCTCCCTGCTTATGTGTCCACTGAGTTAGTTTTAATTTACCTTCCGCATTCAATTACAGCCTTTCACATGCCTTACTCCTGCACAGACTTCTGTCCCCCCTGTCTATATAGTCCAAACCGTCCGCAGTAGCAGAAGCAAACTGTCTCACCAAGATATTGGTTAATCTCCGATTCAGTTCAGGTGCAGCCCATCCCTTTTAGGCAAGCGCCTTCTGCGCTAGAAGAGATCTCCATTGTCCAAAAATATGAATCCCAGTCCCCTGTAATAATTCCTCAGCCATGCATTCGTCTTTTCTATCTTCCTATTTTTCCCCAAACTGGGAGGTCGTACCGGGAGCAATCTGGAGATTATTACCCTCGAAGAAAACACACAAGGTGCTGGATTGACTGAGCTGGTCAACGACATTTTAGGACGAGGACATGGGACGTTTCGAATCGTGGCATTCTGCATACTTTGTGTAGTGGCGGGGTGAATTGGGATGAGGACAAAATCTGGCAAATGATAGGTGGACACACGTTGGGACCGTTTGATTATATTAATTTGTCCTGGTTGATTCGTTATATGTGCTATAGACTATAGACAATAGACAATAGGTGCAGGAGATGGCTATTCGGCCCTTCGAGCCAGCACCCCCATTCAATGTGATCATGGCTGATCGTCCACAATCAGTACCCCGTTCCTGCCTTCTCCTCATATCCCCTGATTCCGCTATTTTAATAGCCCTATGTAGCTCTCTCTTGAAAGTCTGAGGACAAAATCTGGTAAATGATAGGTGGACACTCGTTGGGATCGTTTGATTATATTAATTTATCCAGATAGATTAGTTAAATGAGTGCAGAAAGGGGGAGGCAAATATATGATGAAATAATCTTTCTGCCACCACGCACAAGAAGCACAAAAAGCGCAAGACAGACACCATTGCATGAGATGCCGAGAGGTGTGTTCAGCTTTGGCTGAACAACTTCTAATCTTGTGTGTGGACTCGACAAGAAGAAGAAGCGGAGGGAAACATTAAATGGGAATTAGACGAGGACACGAATTCATGGCAAATGAGGGAGATAGTAATAAATAGACAATAATAGGTGGACACGCCCTGTGAGTGTTCCAGACTCTGTCTATTAGCATCACTGCTAATAACAACACTGACGCCAGCAAAGTAGCTTAGAACATCAATTGGATATTTGAGACAATACCGAGACTAACGTAGACGATCTAGTCATCGTCAGACCATCGCAAGTTCACTGGATTTAACTGTAATTTTCTCAGCGACATCCCAGACTAGCACGACGCCTGATACGACAGACAGAATAATTTTCTTGTTGCTAGGGAGGACAGCCAGTTTGAAAGCACAGTCAACGTTCTTTCTTAGAATCGGGTTTTCAAGTATAAATGCTCCGATTACAAATGCGCGCACAGGACTTCAACTCAGAACGAGAGCAGAACGGTGTCAGTATCCTCGAGATCGCCATAACAGCCACCGCAAGCAGCCGTCCCTAATGGGCAGAAGTTGAAAGTGTCTAAACATGTGAAATTTGAGCGTTTTTTTTTTTAGATCCCGATATGGATAGACACTTATGAAGGGGTCGTTAGCTTGGCGAATAATTTGGATATCTGTGGATCACTTTTGGTATTGAGGAAGAGAGAGAAAGAATCAGCCAGAAAAGTTGCCGCACTTTGTCATGAAATGCACGGATTAAGCCGGCTTCCTCAAAAAGTAAAAAAGAACTTCCCACAAGTGGGATGGGTATTTGCCACTGCAGCAAGTGAGCACTGTGTCACACACAAAAAACTTGATACTGATGTTGCAAGAATGAAAAATGTGTAAGCCACTAAAACTGAAACATTGAACATGGAATTTGCCTCCCTGACAGAAAAGGTAGACCTGAAACAAATCTCAGCCGCCTGTGGGTGTAATATCATCCATCAGCGAAATAAATTAAAGAAGGAGGGCGAGAGCACCCATCAAAAGTGCTCGCTGCTTATCACATGTTGACTGGAATCCCAACCACCGTGATGGGTGTATTTGGCAATCGTGCGAGTTGAACAGAGAAAGGACATAGGAGGTGTAAGATTGTAATGAACTGACAGTAGGTGACTGAGCGATAGTTCGAACCAAAGTATAAACTGAACGGAGAGAAAAGTACCAAGTGTGTCAGATAAATCCAGAGGCTGAAACCACTGAAACTATTGTCAGGGGTGATACTGCTACAGAATTACAGTGGCAGCCTCACCAGCAGCCATCCGCTCTTTGACCGTTTTTTGTTATTTTTAAAATGTCAAAAAGATCGCTGTAAAGTTGTCTTAGTCTTTGTTGTGTTAGGAGTGGGGGGTGATAGAGCAAACCGCTTCCAGTCACTCATCTGGACCGTGAAGCGTCTTTTCTCCGAGTCGCATCGTTGCGGAGATTCTAGCCGCGGGCGGCGC